>BPLS01010838.1:0-13989 GCA_019656275.1 Rhododendron kiyosumense | reverse complement strand
CAAGTTAAATTATTTAATAACTTTTTTCCCGTGCCTTGTGTCGTGCCTGGTTAGAGCCATGTCGTGCCATGCCGTGCCTATGCCTGTGCCCGCCAAAAGGCCCAAAACCGTGTCGTTCCGTGCCGTGCCCGTTCAACTACTGTGTTGGGCCCGTGCCCGGCCAGAACCGTGTCATGTTGTGTCGTGTCGTGCCTGTTCAAGTACAGTGTAGTGCCCGTGCCCGGCTAAACTGTGTCGTGTCGTGCCGTGCCGTGCCAGGCCAACTTCCGTGTCGTGCCCGTGCCGTGCCTGCCCACTTCCGTGCCCCGTGCCAATCCGCGTGCCCACTAAAACCGGCCGTGTCATGCCGTGCTCAGCCAAGACTATGCCCGTGCCCATTCACGTGCTCATTAAGACCGTGCCGTGTCGTGCCGTGCCAGGGCATGACCGTGCCCGTGCCCGTACCGTGCCACATTTAACCGTGTCGTGCCGTGTCAACCTGACCCGTTTGACACCCCTACCTTCAATGAAAAGAGCAGTTAGAAATTAAACTCTACTAACATCCACATTGATGGAGGTGAGTCCTAAGTCCCCTTTCTCTTTAGGGGAAAGGACAAAAGAAAAGAATCATGTTCTATCTTGAAAGTTGGTACTCCTTCATTTAGGTATTTCTTCTTTGCAACCGCACAATTGGTGCGGGCGCCCAGCAGGGCCACACCACCTCAAACTCAAGTAATTTTTATTTTTTATCCCCCCATTGGCAAAAAAGGAACATATTAAACGGTTTTTCTATAGTAAGCCCAAGGGCATACCTTTGTGGACTAATGAAATGATTTATCTTTACATGCCAGAAGGCCACGTGTCCTTGTTATGATCACAGTCAATGAGTGTTTCAATAAGTGCAAGAATTCTCTCTCATAGTCAATAAATGACTATTTTAACCTTACGTTTTATGCCCTTTCAACTCTCTACTCCAACAGTCGTTTCTCTCTCTAACTTTATGAGACCTCTCTCTCTACATTTAGTACACCAGCCTATATACAATATATAGCTTCTTATAAGGGCGCCCTTACCGTATTAAAGTGCGGACGTCCCCTTTTCTCCCCTATCCCAACCAAATTTCGATGATTCGAGCCGTTCAAAGTGTTCAGAATGTAATTTTAAAGGTACCCGCGAGAAATCAACAAAAAAAAAAGACCGGGAAGGGCTTCTTCATCCAAGCAATTTTTATTTGAACCGTTTGATAAAAAATAAAAATTGCTCGGATGAAACTCTTCCCAGTCCTTTTTTATTTTTTTGCTGATTTCTCATGGGTCTTTAAAATCAAGTTCTAAACACATTGAGCAACTCGGATCATCATAAATTGGTCGGGAAAGGGGAGTTCTCACTTTAATACGGTAAGAACGCCCTTATAAGAAGTTTTTGTTATACATAGTTGAATTCTATTTTATCTTCCAACCATGTATATGCGCTTCAATACTTGATAAAACTAGAATCATCCAAATCATATATTTAGGGGTTTGTTGTCTCCTAAGATTTTAGGTTTGATTATCCTTATCAGCAACTCTTGGAACCACTTCACCCATGCGTATGCGTTTGAAACGGCTATTGGAGTAGAGATTTGAAATTGCCGAAAAGGTAAGGTTAGGATAGTCATTTATGAATTATAAGAGAGAATTCTTGCACTTATTGACATTCATTGTCTGCAATCATAACAAGAACATGTGGCCTTCTAGCATTTAATGACAAGCAGTCCACAATAGTCCGACCATTGGGCTAACTATAGAAAAATCATATACAGTACATATTAAAAAGAAGAGAAAATGGATACAAAGAGAACCAAAAGGGAGGGACAAGGACATAAGATGGCAAGAAGCCAACCCAAAGCCAAAACGGAACCAAACTAGGAATTACAAAAACCTGCATCAAAAGAATAGGAAAGGCAGCAAAACGAGCCTCAAACCACCTGCACCTAAACCAGAAACCACAAAAGGTAAACCAAACCAAAAGACGCCAAACTACACCCTGCACCTCCACCCTCCAAACCAGCTACCCAACACCAAAAAAGCACCAGGAGCCACATGACCCAAGCCCCAAAAAAGACATCAGAAACCAGCGGCAGCTGCAAACTTAAACCAACGACATCAACCTCAATCGACTTGGCTAGCAAAGAAAAGCTCCAAGAACCCTACCAAAAGGATCCCAAAGGCAGAAAGAAAACCCAAAAAGAAACCCAACACAACACCACCAACCCAGCCGAAAACAACCACATAATAAAACCAGACCCAAAGAATAAGGCCATTTGGTTAAAAAACCAAACTAGCTAGCCACAGAACTATTCAAATAGGCTCTCTCATCCTGCATCAGATGCTTGTTCTTTAGCATCAATCTCCACTAGCCTTCGTAAGAGCATCTCCACCCCTTACTCAATTTTTACCCAAAGTTGAGTAAAAATTTGGGTAAAAACTTGGTTTGATATGAAGCAATCCAATGGGCAAATGCAAATCTAGGCATAAATTTGAGTAAATGTTTCATTAATGGCATAGTTGTAAATTTGAGGGGGAGAAAATAGCCTTCAAAATTTGAGCAAGGATTTGGTTCAAACCAAATTTGGGGAGAAATTTGAGTAAAATTGAAATTTGGTATGAGTTTGAGTAAGGAGTGGAGTGGTGTTCTAGGTGTTTTTTACTCAAATTTGAGTTTAAGTTTAAATTTGAGTAGAGAGGGGAGATGCTAACGCATCATCTTCATTTCAGGAAATGAACATTCAATTCCTTTCTCACATCAATTAATGATGTGTTTAAGCTCATTTATAATAGCCTTAATCCTCCTATTGATGTCTTCAGTGTTTACAGAGGCCATATATATGGGGTTCAATTCCAGTCCAGTTTTTTTACCCTCCAGTACGGTTCAGTTTTGAGCTGTTGTGGGCCCATTCCGGACCCACAACAATGGTCGGAATCGTTCATTTTGTAGAGCTCGTCGAATATGTCATCCATGCTAAAAATTAGCTTGATCAAACATCAATAGGTACATGGATGAAACAGATTTGCACATGAAAAAAATGGACAATTATTAATTTCAACTTAATTTTTGTCATCTCTTTTTTCTTGTACAAATCTGTTTCATCCATGTACCTATTGATGTTTGATCAAGCTAATTTTTGGTGTGGATGACATATTCGATGAGCTCTACAAAATGAACGATTCCGATCATTGTTGTGGGCCCGGAATGGGCCCACAACGGCCCAAAACTGGACCGTACTGGAGGGTAAAAAAACTGGACTGGAATTGAACCCATATATATGGTTACTACTAGTCTACCTAATAAAACACAATGGTGTGAGCCTCCACACAAACACAAACACAAGTTGAAAGGGTGAGATTCATTTGATTCAAGAGCTGATGTGTGTTCTCATATTCTCTTCAGAAAACACCCACACTCTTATAAATATATTACAAAAATGTTATCAAATGGTGAATAGTGCCGTAGGTACGGGCAAACACTAGTATTAGATAATTGAGGAAGCAAAAGATCAAGTTGAACTAGAACCAACTTGCCCATTTTTAGTACCCGAGAAGACACCTACCTAGCTAATTCATTGGAAAGAGGAAGAACGAGATCCTGTCCCAGAGATTTCCTGAAGCCCCCACAACACTACACTACAGTACTCATACCTGGAGACTCTTCCACTCAACTTAATTAATTAATTAGTTCATCCAGTCTCCCAATACCAACCCGCATTAACTCACCCCCGGCCGTAAGGGATAAGAGTGGAATCATTCCAAATATCTATTTTAGGATTTGAAGTTATAAATTAATCCTTCCAACTCAGGGTAAAATTTAGTATTTTGACCCCTTCAAAATAGGTTGTTTGGCCTAATAAGACAAATGGCTTACTCCATTTGTTCCGATTTGTTTGTCCATTTTTAAAACTCTAACTTTTTAAGGGAACGTAATGATTGCCATGATGTATTTGTTCCAAATTATATCTGTAATTTTTTTTATTTTTTATTCGTTTCTTGGTGTTAGTTTCTTATAGTTATTTGTAATAAACCAGCTAGTGAATGAAAGTGAAAAACTAATTATGAATGAAGAAACTGGAGCTAGGAGCTCAGCAAGGTTATTGATCCAGCAATTTGAAAATTTCTTTCTCCTAATTAGGAATCTACAAAAGTGTTTTTCTCAGTTTAACTTCTTGGGCAAATTATAGTTACCCCCCTCTAATTATGCCTCGCGTACACTTACCCCCCTCTAACTTTTTTTTGGGGCACTTAACCCCCTCAAACTAACGAAAATTCACACGGTCATAACTTCTTCGTCCAAAATCGAAAATATGCAAATTATATATCGATTTCGAGGTCTTGAAGTCAGCTTTCTAATGACACCAAAATCACATCACGATTCAAAGCACACAAAAAGTTATGATTAAAACGGTCTTTCTGTCTACCAGCCCTTACTCTTTTGATCATAACTTTCTGTGTGCTTTGAATCATGATGTGATTTTGGTGTCATTAGAAAGCTGACTTCAAGACCTCGAAATCGATATATAATTTGCATATTTTCAATTTTGGACGAAGAAGTTATGACCGTTTGAAATTATGACTATGTGAATTTTCGTTAGTTTGAGGGGGTTAAGTGCCAAAAAAAAAGTTAGAGGGGGGTAAGTGTATGCGAGGCATAGTTAGAGGGGGGTAACTATAATTTGCCGTAATTTCTTTTTGTTTTACTTTTTCTTGTCTTTTTTCCCTAGTTTTTTATTACGTGGAAGTTGTTGAAGGGTATGTGAACCATCTAAGAAATTTATTATGTGTTGAGCACTGCTATATCACGACGTGAAATATTACAAGTTTTTTTTTTTTTTTTGGTAATGAAATATTACAAGTTGTATACTTCTGTTTTCAAAGAAGAGCTTTGATTTTCTTTTAGGGAGAAATATCGGTTGTGCATTAGTATTTGACAAACCACAAATAATACTCAACAAACCATATTGAACCAATGCATTTTAGAAAATTTAAAGTTTCTAGAAAAATATAGCTAAAATACTGCATCGAACCTAGTCCTTTACTAGACCAGAGAACAGGCACCGGACCCCGACTAGTAGGGGGAAGCTCTTCTAAGCTCACTTTCCTTTCTCCGGCTGTGTTCTTTTAAACTTATTTGTTCAGAACTTATTTCGGTATTTTTTAAGTTTCGTAACTTTTGTTTAGCTTTTCGTTGTAATTTTTGGGGTTAGTCGTTCGTCTCGATGAGCGCAAATTGGAAAAGTATAAAAATATGAACTGATGTTGAAAAAAGCTAATATAAGATGACACTTTAGACCAAAAAAAAGTTGTTTGGTACTCCCTCTGTCCCAATTGGATGTCAATTTTTGATATCCGTACCAATTTCAATTCCATAAATCATTCAATATGGATTTCAAAAAATATTTAATATAGATCTTGTTTGATAGTTCTCGATTAGTTCTATTATACAAAGTTTTCAAACTCATGAAAAATATTATGGATTGAAAGATTTAAGTGATGAAAAATGTGTGGGCACACACCCCTAAAATTTTGTTTTTAAAATCGAATGCACCCTTTTTGGAAAGCGCGGCGAAACGCTCAATTCACAGTCACCACTCGGGTTTTTGTGGTAAATCACCCAAGGAACCAAACTTGAAACGTTTTTGTCACGTTGTTTTATTTTTGAAAAGTCGTAGACTGGTCCATCGTCACCTTGATATCTGAGGTTCGGGAGTTAGGTTATGAAATAGGAAGGGTTTTAAGGCACCCCTCTCGCCTAATCCGGAGATCGGTCTTTATTCGGGCATTTGTAAAATATTTGATTCCCTCTCATTAATCAATTTTAGCCAATTAAGGCAGGGGAACAGTTTAAAGGGATTTAAAATTGTAACATTTGGCAGGATATGATAAATAACATACTCGCTTATTGAAACAGTTAGAATATATAGGATGAAAACAAGCTTCCATGGGAGCTTTAAACAGACTGGAAGGCACCATTCTGTAGTGACGTGCGCAGGAAGAAATCAGTATGCACTGATCAAGTCACTGCATGCTGACTAGACCTACGTAAGCCGCTATGGAACTCGTGCACGCTAGTAAGCTCAACCCCACAATTCTTATTTTCAACCCTCTGGGCTCTGGAAGTGACCAGTGCACACCGAGGACAAACTAAGCAACTTATATAACAGCAAATATACAGTTCTAAGCAATTTAAATGGGCTCAGAGGCCACCAAAAGAATAAAATACCCCATAAACAGTGTGAAGATAAAACAAAGGCCAAAGCCTGGTTACCATGCAAAGGACAACCACTAGTCAGGGCTGGACTGGCGTACGCAGGTAACCCACTGCGGTATGCCAGTTTGAGCCACCTAATCAATACTTGGCTTTACATTTTCTGGGTTCTGAGACATATTCATAAAGACCTCAGAGGTAATCCCTATGAACAAAAACGAGTATTGAAAAAGTAACCAGCAGTTTTAACATGGAAAAGTAGTAAATTAGTTATTAGGCATGCTCTCATTGATGAATAGACAAGAAATAAAACATAAAACAGAGATTTTGACCCATGCTGCGTCTATACGCTTGTCCAAAAATGGGGGCACGTAGGTTTAAACATGCATACGCGGGTTCGTCCCAGATAGGTCCCATTCCCCACGGAAGATTTGCACGTACTGCCAAGGACTGGCGTACGCGTTCTTATGACCAGCGCATATTGGTTCTAGTCAGAAATGGCTTTTGAAACCTTGACCCTGCCAACCCCCCTCAAGGATAAGAACATAATGTAATACAAAGGTGTTATACCTTTGATTTTTAGGTTTGAAAGAGTGCTTGAGTTTTAAATAAATGGGTTGATTGGATGAAAGGTGTGTATGGATGGGTGAGTGGGTGGTGTATTGCTTGCTAATTTCTTCCTTTGGCAAGGAAGAGATGAATAAGGGATTAGGGATAGGATTTTATAACTTAATCACCAACCTTTTGCTTGTTGAGATATGGGGGATATTTATAGAGGATGGAGGGGTATAGGAGAGGAGTAACCAGCTGATTTTTGGTTTTGGAGAGAAAGGCTTCCCTTTCATCTAGGTGATGGGAGGTGTGTGAGAAAGAGGGGACACCTCCTATCTACGGATCACTTTTCAAACGAATAAACAGGGTCAAGGGGTGCCCCAAAAGTCCTGAGATTATGGCTAAATAAAGATGATGGGACTAGGTTTGACCAGCGTACGTAGGTGGTGGACCTGTGTGCGCAGGTCCAAACGTCACCACGCTGGTCAATGGTCAAAGTTGGCTGATGACTGACACAAGGCAACCGGATGGTGCATGCTGGTGTGGGACCAGTGTATGCAAGTAGGGTTTTGGCTGAGGCTTTTTGGGCTAGGTTTAAAGGGTTTAAAAGTGTTTAACCGCTCAAAGCTCAATCACACTAACATTCTTAGGGTGTTCTTGATCTGTTTCATCATTGGGGAATCAAATACCGTAAATAAACTAATCTGGGAAGTCCAGATTTAGTGTCTACAGTATCCCTTCTTTGATGGAACTTGGAGCACCATCAACTTGGTACAAGTAACGTCAAAAATTTCTAAACACCCCTCTAGGCTATCCAAAACAAAGCATGCTAGTAAAGTAGACATGGAAACTTAACGAACTGACGGATGGATTAAATTGAACAGGCGAGCCGTTGCTGGAGATAGAATTGGACGAGCAAATCGCCGCTTGTTGGTCGAATTGGACAGAACAGGCTGTTGTTGCAGAGTTGGACGGGACAAGCCGTCATTGAATTTGGATGGAAAATGATCAGTTGGAGGCAGTAGCTGACTGCTTCCAACTGCGGCTGGAATTGAAGAAGCACGCGCAGGTTTGAGACAAACGTGCATCACTTTGAATAAACGCGCGTGAACCTCAGACTAACGCACGTGACTACAATTCTATTGCAACTGCTCACACTAGACTTTGTTGAACTTAAAATAAGTTGTGAGCCGTTAGGCCTCGCAAGCATTTCGTTCTGTTTTTTATGCTTCAAATATTTTAAGGCTTTTGCTCAACTTTGAAATTGAAGTAGTAGTTTGCATTAAAATTGAAAGATGAAAGGTTTCATCATTCTGTTTCTCCAATGAAGCTTGTCTTGTTCTCGAACCTTCTCGACCCTTAGTGTGTACCAAAACGTCAACCATAGATCCAATTGATAGATTATGACCGAGTCTCAAAAGAGACTGCCTATGTATCCCATTTCAAGGAATCAGGTCAAAACATAGTTCAGGCTAAGGTTCACTCGTGTGTTTTTACCTCACCTTTTACGCTCTAACTTTTGCCCAGAACCGCCTTTTTAGGTTTTCAGTCTAGCGAGCTTTTGACTGTTGCCTATTCATTTTTACCTATACCACCTTCATAGATTTCTAGTCTAACAGGCTACTCTAACTTTTGCTTGGAACTGCCCACCCTTCGGGTTTTCAGCCCAATGAGCTTTTCTTAGGGAAAAGCAGCTTTGAATTGATCCATGTTGACCACAATATTGAATTTGCTGCTGTCGAGGTCGATGACTTTGGTTGCAGCCCCAAATAGGATGGCTTTGATAACGCAAGGTTCAGAATGCTTCGGTTGAAACTCCTAACTCCGGACCATTTTTACACTTTCTCATTTGTGCTCGGTGGAACACCACTTTGCTGCCTTAAATGTGGTATGAGGCCTAAAGCCTTTTGAGCTTCTACTTTACATGGCTTGTCGTCCGATAGCAAAGGATTTGATGCTTCATTATCTGAGGAGTGGTGCCAAGTGCATCTTTGTGAGACCATGCCAAGACGTCGATGAACTCTTCGAGCTTGTCTGACCCGGTGCAATGCTCCTTTAGGGACAACGTTGAACCAACTTGAACTATTCGAGGGTCTACTTCGTCTTTCAAATTTATTGAAATTACTTCTTCTTTTAATAGGTTGAGCATGCCTTTCGTCTTCTCATTCGGCGAGGGAATACATTTTCTTGAGGATGATCCCATCGAAATCTATCCCTTCGTCGTCAGGGTCGACACAGTTTATGTAAAAGCCAGTGAAGCAAGATAGTGCATATCATAAAACCCTCGGGATTGCCAAGTACAATAGACTCAAACTTGAAACAAAAAGCGACGACGTGGAGGGTCAAGAGGCACAAACTCAGACTCAGAGCTAGATTTAGACAGACTCGACAGACTCTGTGTCAGACTCAAAAGTGTTGTTAATACAAGTTTAGACGCGGTTTTGAAAATGCAATTTTTTAAAAGCTACCCTTAGTTTCCATAATAAGAGGGGTAGAATCCTAGAGGATGTCAGGCCCAAACAACAGCACATCGGCTTTCTCAGCTTCTTCAACCAAACCTACTCGGTGCTCCTTTGATTAATGGACCTCAGCCCGATAGTCCTTTCCTTTGATTGATCAATTGAATTATCAGCCAGTGTTTTCCAGCTTTCAGCCCCATCCTCTACTCTACAACTTACGGCCATCATGCCAATCTCGGGTTCAGACGGGATAGACACAGCTGGTTTGGGTTGGTTTTGAAGGACGATATAGTGGCTAGAGTTGAATATTGTGAAGCTAGAGTTAATTTAAGTAAAGGTGATAGATATCTGACCAACTAGAGGGTCAGACTTGTGTTGAGAGAAAGGGTTGGAGTTGGCATTGGTTTTTGATGGGAGTGGGGTTAGAATAGTACCATTATCGATGAGATCTTGAACCTCATGTCGAAGGCGGAGGCAAGCATCGATGTGATGGCCAAGCATTTGTTGGAAAACACAGTAGGCATTTGAATCATAGGATGCCAGGAATATTCAAGGCGGAGGAGTTGGAGGAAGTGGCTTGAGGAAACCAGCTTCGAGAAGCTTCTCATAAATCAAGGACAAAGATGCGGAGAAGCAGGAAAAGGTCCTTGATTGGTTTGTGCAGGTTATGCAACTTGGGCGAGGGTCGGCAGAATTTTTGCTCGCTTTGCCACTGTATAGCATTGTGTTGTCAAGAGAATGCACTCTTTTGGCACTGGGTAAGACCTCGTTAACGGGCGCATCTTTCCTTGCAAAATCGATTTCAGACGAGAAAACAGCATCCCCTGTCAAGTGAATTCTGGCCTCATAGAATTCAACCAGGTCTTTAAATATGTCTTTTGAACTCAGCTTGATTTCGACCGCCGGAGGGTGGCAAGCTAATGGAGATTCTTTGACTGGCCCTAGATCTGACTTTGACATGATAGAGGTAAAAAGGTCAACCAACCACTGAACCATAATCATTTGTTTGTACATTTTTCTAGTTTATTTCATGTATAGCCCTCTTCAGCTTAGCCAGCTCTGTTTGTGCTTCCATTTTGGATTGATGATCGATGAGAGAGATATGGCGGTGAAATAGCCCCAGCAAATGCTCGCAAGTAGATTTGGTTCTTCCTCTCAGTGAAATGGCCTAGAGTTTTGGACAGCAAAGTAAACAAGAACTCAGCGAGGTTCCTACAACAAGCTTTTGAAAGAATTTGAAGGAATGCAACGTACACATCGTCATCGTCAGTATCCTCCTAAATTCTACAACTAAAGAAGAGTATGTCTCATGATGTTTGGACGCTGCTAGAATCCTCAGAATTCTTTTCGATAATGTATCCTTTGTTTGAATCAACTAACACTAAGAGATGTAAAAATAGTTTAAGCCGTTGATTACTCCGTTCTCGAAGTTTCAACTTTGGAGTTGGAACAACTCGGTGTAGATGACGTGATACAGGAACCGAGGTGGTGTAAGCAGCACTGTGTTGGAGCTTGAACGGTGTAAATGATTAGCACTTAACCTGGGTGGTGTAAGCATCACGGCATTCTCTCCGTTGTTCCTAGTTTTCTGTTTGAAACCTCGATCGGGTATTAGACAAGGACTTAGAAAATTTTGATTTCCCAAAATCTCGTTGATCCAAGGACTTTGAAAATTGACAACGTGTACCATTGAGATGCATGAATTTTCATCGGGCCGTGACAGTGTCCTAATAAGCATAAGACAGACTCGACAAGAGACAACCTAAAAGCCGCCCTATCATGTTCCTATGCAAAACGGTATGTATGTACAGTGCATGCGATAGGGAAAGCAATAACAAGTAAACAGTACATGGGGTTATATGCAAGTATATCTTACCTTGCGGGTACCTGTCCTAGTTTGGAGAGTTCTAATGCTTTGTACATGAAGAGACTGGTTTTGGTTTGAGGGGGTTCCTCAGACTAAAGCCAAGATATACTTCCCACTGCTCGCGTATTGCAGTGCAACGGTCGAACGGCAAAATGACTCATCATCGTCCAAGGTTGTTGGGCATTCGAGGACCCCGAACTCTAGTAAACTGTGCCGGTTACCCAAAATACCTCAATGGGGCTAGCCAACATTGATGCACATGAAGAATACTAAAAACTGATTAATGAGAGAGAATCGCAACGTTTGCAAAATGCCCTTTAAAATGTGGCTCACTTTTATTAATTGATACTTGGAGAAAACTACTCAAGTGAGCAATCGAAAAAGTCCCAATTTGGATTGGTCAGATGCAAGGATCCTATTGAATAACCATTCCGTTCTTCAGCAGCATGGAGCGTACAGTTTTTGACAGGCTTTTGAAGGATTGTTTTTAAGAGTATTAATTCTCAAGTATAGACCAATGCAATAAGTCCCTAGCAGAGTTGCCACTGTGGGCACATGCCCCTAAAATTTGGTTTTTAAAGTTGAATGCGCCCTTTTTGGAAAGTGCAGCAAAACGCTCAATTCACAGTCGCCACTCAGATTTTTGCGGTAAACCACCCAAGAAACTGAACTTGAAACGTTTTTGTCACATTGTTTGATTTTTTAAAAGGCGTAGATTGGTCCGTCGTCACCTTAATATCTGAGGTTCGGGAGATAGGTTACGAGAGTAGAAGGGTTTGAAGGCACCCCTCTTGCCCAATCCGAAGATCGATCTCTACTCAGGCATTTGTAAAACATTTAATTCTCTCTCATTAATCAATTTTATCCAATTAGGCAGGGGAACAGTTTAAAAGGATTTAAAGCTATAACATGTTGGTAAGATGTGACAGATGACATGCTCGCTTATTGAAACAATTAGTATAAGATGAAAACAAACTCTTGTGGGAGCTTTAAACAGACTGGAATGCACCGTTTTGTAGTGACATGCGCAAGAAGAAATCAGCATGCACTGATCAAGTCACTACATGCTGACTAGACCTTCGAACGCTACTATAGAACTCGCGCACGCCAATAAGCTCAAACCCACAATTCTTATTTTCAATCCTCCAAGCTTTGAAGTGACCAGTGCACACCCGGGACAAACCAAACAATTTATATGACAGCAAATATACAATTCTAACCAATTTAAATGGGCTTAGAGGCCACCAAAAGAATAAAACACTCCATAAACAATGTGGGGATAAAACAAAGGCCCAAACCTAGTTACCATGCAAAGGACAACCACTGGTCAGGGCTGGACTGGCATACGCGGGTAACCCACTGCGGTACGCCAATTTGAGCCACCTGATCAGTGCTTGGCATTACACTTTCTGGGTTCTGAGACATATTCAGAAAGACCTCAGAGGTATTCCATATGAACAGAAATGAGTATTGAAAAAGTAACCAGCAGTTTTAGCATGGAAAAGCAGTAAATTGGTTATTAGGCATACTCACGCGATGAATAGACAAGAAATAAAATATAAAACAAAGATTCTGACCCATGCTAGGTCTACACGCTAGTCCAAAAGTGGGGGCACGTAGGTTTAAACATGCGTATGCGGGTTCTTCCCAAACAGGTCCTAGTCCCCACACAAGATCTGCACGT
This sequence comes from Rhododendron kiyosumense, assembly GCA_019656275.1. Taxonomy (NCBI): domain Eukaryota; kingdom Viridiplantae; phylum Streptophyta; class Magnoliopsida; order Ericales; family Ericaceae; genus Rhododendron; species Rhododendron kiyosumense. The sequence goes on along the minus strand of BPLS01010838.1, from coordinate 1,211 downwards.
ACTGCTAAGGACTGGCGTACGTGTTCTTATGATTGGCGCACACTAGTTCTAGCCAGTAATGGCTTTTAAAACCTTGCCAGCTTTAGGGCCAGGACTGGTTTTGATTATCAGCCTTGACTCTGCCCCCCCCCAAGGATCAGAACATAATGTAATACAAAGGTGTTATACCTTTGGTTTTTGGGTTTGAAATAGTGCTTGAGCTTTGAATGGATGAGTTGATTGGATGAAATGTGTGTATGGATAGGTGAATGGGTGGGTGCTGTATTGCCTGCTAATGTCTTCCTTTGGCAAGGAAGAGATGAATAAGGGATTAGGGTTAGGATTTTGTAACTTAATCAACCAACCTTTTGCTTCTTGAGATGTGGGGGGTATTTATAGAGAATGGAGGGGTATAGGAGAGGAGTAACCAGCTGGTTTTTGGTTTTAGAGGGAAAGGCTCCCTGTCATCTAGGTGATGGGAGGTGTGTGAGAAAGGGGGGAAACCCCCTGTCTAAGGTTCACTTTTCAGATGAATAAACAGGGTCAATGAGTGCCCCAAAAGTCCTGAGATTATGGCTGAATAAAGGTGATGGGACTAGGTTTGACTGGCGTACGCAGGTGGTGGACCTGCGTGTGTGGGTCCAAACGTCACCACGTTGGTCAATGGTCAAAACTGATCGATGACTGACACGTGGCAACCAGACCAGAGCACGCGGATGTAGGACCAGCGTATGCAAGTAGAGTTTAATTTGGCTAAGGCTTTTTGGACTAGGTTTAAAAGTGTTTAACCGCTCAAAACTCAATCACAGTAACATTCTCGGGGTGTTCTTGATCTCTCATTATCGGGGAATCAAATATTGTAAATAAACTAATCTGGGAAGTCCAGATTTTGATATCTACAAAATTCTAGAGTTTACAAAAATATCCTTTTTAGGACGGGGAGAGTACTTTTTTGTCTTTAGTGAACTTTTTTTTAAAACTTTTTGTCATAATTTTTTTATTTTCCAAACTCCTCTCGTCAAGATGGATGATAAATTCAAAAAATATAGAAGAAATTAAATAGGCATTCTATCTACAAGATTTATTTAAGTGTCCATCTTAGTAGGTTTGAATACTTATGTTCTCATCCTCAAATTATCATATTACCCATTATACCCCTATCTACACATATTAATGTATTAATACATATATATATGTTTGTACGGTTTTCAAATTCCCACAATTATAGGATA
>BPLS01010837.1:0-18375 GCA_019656275.1 Rhododendron kiyosumense | reverse complement strand
AAAATTACAAGTAGAACCGAATACCCAAGAAGAATATCTATCACATCGTTCTCTGCACCACTCTTACCCGATCTTCCCAACTTCAACCGTTCATCAATAAGCCGACCAAACATCTCAGAAGTATCCCCAAAATGACTCTTCAACTGGCGTCTTATTCGCTGGGGTCAATTTTCTTAAGTATTGAAAAGTAATCCACCAAATTGGGATTACCGATCTCTAGTCTCTACCATAATCGATCTGCCAAATCAAATGCCTGAATTGTTGCACTGAATCTTGAGTTGGGTCGGCCATATCGATCGAAAATATGGTATTAGATAACAAATTAGGGGATGTTTTGAAGGCTGCACTGCCTATGTTCACCGCGACGCCCTCTTGGCAACATTTCCCGACAAATTCAATGAGCTCTTGCACCTTTTGTCGCCGTAAATTTTGACTAGAATCGAGTCTGTTACCTAAATGTGATGGGAAATGATTGACAAACAAATTTTGACTACTCCCGCTTCATTAGAAGATATGCTCTTTTCATATCCATTAGAAGATATGCTCTTTTCATTATGTGTCATTTTCTACCTTGTTTAGCCTAGTTAATGTGGGCGAAGCTATGTTGGGGCACGACCCCCTGAAATTGCAAAGGACGAGATACTGATTTGCTACTACTAGTAATTTTGTTATCTCTCATTGTTTTTTTTTTTTAATTTGATTTCTACATTTCACTAATTGATGCAAACACTCATTTTTTTCGTCTTTTAGCAAGTGAATTTACGAAATAATCCATACATGCATACACATTTCACAAATTTCAAGAATTGTTTGGTAAATTTGCCAGCGAAAAGAGGAAAAAAAATGTTTGCATCGATTAGGGGAGTGTATAAATCAATTTTCTTCTTTTCCGTTTATGTTTCTGTTATTACTAAGAACAACTTAACAAGTTGGCGGTAAAAAACAAAATGACTTGGATAAATTTTGATCTTTTATAATCAAAATTATCAAATGAGTAACATGGATATCAATTCTTTTACGTCTGTATCATCACAAATGGATTCAACATGCACAACTGAAAAAATTGATAGAAAGAGAACTTATCATGGATCTTATCTTTATTTGTTTTGCTGGGAGGAAAAAAAAAGAAGCTTGTTCTATTTATTTGCTGTTAGGTTTTCTATCAAGAACCAAAAATCCATACCCTGGCAATATGACTTCCCAACCAAATCCACTCACAGGATCTGAATCTTCTTCTTCAAATCTCAACGGTGGTGGCTGTGGGCTTAGGATTGCCACACGTATTCGACAATGGAGGCCCGCATAACGCTGAGTTGTTGATGTAAGAACCATTCGAAAATGTATCAAATTGCTTGCCTCGAGGTATAGGCCCCGTTAGGCGATTCTACGAAAGGTTGAGTGTTTCGAGAAAGGTTAAATTTGTGAGTTGTCGAGGGATTTCCCCAGTGAACTTGTTTGATGAGAGGTCTAACCATTCCAGCTTCATCAAATTACCAAGCGACTTTGGTATATGACCTGTGATGCTGTTTTTTGACAAGTTGAGTACTCGAATCGAATTTAGCCCACCGATGATCTCAGGAATCTCACCCTGAAACTTTTTCCTTGTTAAATCAATGGCTGTGAAAAATTTAAGGATTTTTTTCATTTCAAAGGTCGATCCTTTGATTACTATAGTCAGAGAATCATAATAATTACGAGTTCATCATTGCTTTGAAACTTTTGAAGTACTTTATGGGCAATGGACCAGTAAAATAATTGTTCGCCATATCAAGAACTCGCAACATGGGGATAGTTGTCAGAGACTTCGGCACTGGCCCTTCAAATCTATTGCCATAAAGATTGATAGTTGTCAAGCGTAAATGAATCATGAATAGTGTCAAAGAAGTTATTCATCTTTAAAGCGAGTACATTGAAATTTTAACTGAATCTATTTGATCGAGGAATGGTGCCAAAAAAGCTAATTGAAGAAAGAATAAGGTGGGTAAGGTTTCGGAGTTCATAGGTTGAATTTGGAACAATACTATGTAGGTAGTTTTTGCTCAAATCAATAATCTCCAACGAAGAGGACTGAAACTCAAGTGTATTAATACCAATCAGTTCGTTGTGGCTGAGATTCAAGTACTTGAGTGCTGGTAACTGGAAGACCCATGATGGGATTGTACCATTGATCAAGTTTAGGCCTATGTCCAAAACCATTAGTTTTGGAGGTACAATTACTTCGAGGACCAGTGAGACAATTATTTGACACACCCAAGATATGAAGTTTTGACCAGTTTGCAACCCTTGAAAACAAGTGACCTGTGAAATTATTATTTGAAAGGCTTATGCCTTGTTCCTTTTGCTTTTTAAAAAGCATTTTGCAAAAAATACTCCCTAGATTCCCCCTAGATTCCTCCTATTCTCAACATTTCTCTCTCTATCTCTCTCCACTTAGGAGGTGTTCCACAAAACTTTCTTTTTGAAAAAGTTATTTTTCTTCAATTTTTAAACTCAAATATAATGAAAATAAAAAATAATTTTTTGATTTTTTTTCCACCGTATAAAAGATCTCAATGAAATCTATCAAACAAGATTTATATTGGTAGGAAAATTATTTACGTAAATATATGATTTTTGAGCTTGAAATTACCTTCCTTTTCCAAAAAGTTCTTTTTTTAGAAACCGGAACACCACCTTATTACCCCTACTATTTTTCAAAAAACTTTTCAAATCTCAATCCAAACAAGGTATTAAATACTTGAGATTTCAAAGGTTTGAAATTGAAGATGTGAGGATACCACTGAAATTGTTGAACGAGGGCATTGAAATTGTTGAATGAGAAGTCTAACCCCCAGATTTGTGTGAGGTTTAAGAGAGAAGTAGGAATGGATTCATGGAATTTGCAATCAAAGAGTAACAATACCTTCAAGGACTTCATATTAGCAACCGAGTCGGGCAATTCTCCAGAAAAACCCATGGATGATAGATCTAAGTTCCAGAGAGGATAGCTCAAATTGATGAAATTGGGTATATGTCCCGTGAGACCCTTGTCATCCTATATTTGCAAGTCCTGTAGATGTGGTAAGTGGAATATTCAACTAGGGAATTCTCCATGTAAACCAGAATCTTCGAGCCAGAGAGTTCTTAAAGAACTCAAATTGAGCAGATATTTTGGAACCACCGAAAAAGACATGTTTACTCCCAAAAGTTGGAGATCTCTTAACTTGGATAAATTTTGAATGAGTAACTTGAACATGCCTTCTTCCAATCTCAAATCAAAATTGTTAGAGAGATCAAGCAATTCCAGTTTGTTTAGGAAGGAGAATTCTAGTGGGACTTCGCCGGAAAAATTGCATTGAGTGAGGTCGAGGTGTGTCAATTCGGTGAACCAAGTGAATTCAGGTGGGATGCGAGACATGGAAAAGTCATTGTAAGAGAGGTTGAGCTTTTGGAGGTGGGGAAAGGAGAGGAAGAGACTGCTATATATTACGGTGGATGGTGCCTTGGAGCCAGCTACAGCTGAGGTCGAGTCCAATTACTCGACCCGTCCCGTCACAATCGACCCCAGCCCACAAACAACAATCAGAACCCTTTTTCCAAGACTTCATCTTTGGAAATGAAGTGATTCCAAAATCATCACAATAATATTCTTGAGAAGCAGATTTATTGAAGGAAAAATTTCTTTTAAATTGCAACAGCGTAGAGGTCTGCTCTTCAGTGCAGAGTTGGGCATGCAAACAAGTGAGTTGACAAAGGAAGAGAAAGAAGAAGAAGAGGTTAAGTAGTTGATTGTAGGAAAGCCATACTTGTTGAAGGCCCATCTTTCCTCTTGAACACAGAAAAACGACAGGTTTTCCGATTGAGGAGAAGTACTCGAAATGTTTACTGTTTAGATTCTTCTCGTTATGACGATGCAAGAATTCTCAAAAAATCGCAAAAAAAACTAACACATGTGAAACAATTCAAATAAGGACAAAAAAAATAAGTCATTTGGCTTATAATGTCAAACTAGCTAGGCCGAAAAAACATGCCTCTGCAGGGTCTTGGGAAGAATTGTGTTTATGAAACTTTACCCTCATGAGCGGAGAGGGTATTTCTATGACTCAAACATGTGACCTCCAAGTCACATTGGGACAACCTTAGTACCTTACCGTTGGAGCTAGACCGCCCTCCAAGATACTGCTCACATATGGCACTATAAATATGGGTGTGTGTGTGTCCATTCTAAAGAAAAGAGACACACATGTTGTATTAATGGAAAAGTGTATAAAAAACTTTACTATCGCATGGTCATCACTATCCCAAAAACTCACTAACAACAACTAACGCACTAGTAACTTTCGCTGAGAAAAAAGAAAAGTATGCAATCATCAAGTCAAAACAAAGCCAATAATATATATCAACTACATTTGTAGAGACCCGTAAATTTCAGAAATTATTAAAAGGATTCAATAAATGAAAGGATATGAGGGAAATGTTGGGTTTATTTGAATTCGGGATTTATGTGTCAAGATTATAAGATGAGGGTGTGTGTGTGTGGTTTATGAAATGTTAGTGTGTGAGTGTGTGTGTGGTGTGTGTGTGTGAGAATAACAATATTTCTCCCCCTCTCTCCAAACTCACGTCTCTCTCTTCCTCTCCACTATCTCATGGCTCTCTCCTCTCTCTCACTCTCTCTCTCTCTCGAAAACTTCACTCAAGGCTCGAAACCTACAAAGTTCAACCTTCATTCCATACTCTAGACGTGATTATAAGCTTGGGGTTCGTTGGTTGAAGCTCGGAAAGAAGCATCCTTGGAGGAATTCAAATTTCAAGTTTTAGGGCTCGATTAATTGGGCTTGGATCTTCATTTTTGTTCATTGAGGTAGAGATTTCTTGCTCTTTCTATGTGTATATGAGTTGGTTGTGTACTTAGATGAGTTAGATCGTGCCTTGATTCGTTGTTGCTGTTCGGGTTTTACCTTTCGAAGTCTAAAAATTTGCTGAAAATTTCCGGGATATGGATACCCTAGCCTTCTCTAGACAGTAGCCATCTAGGTATCGATACCTCATTTTGGGATATCAATACCCCATTGATTTTTGGACAGTTTTGACACACTTTGCTCTTTTCATGCTCGTTTGAACCCCAATCACTTCTAGCACTCTCTAAACATCTTTGAATCACTTTTAGACTTGATTGTTGGTACCTCGAAGGGTTCGTTGATCTCTCAAATTCTTTTGGCCCAGCTCGTTGGAAGATAAGAACATGTTGAACTTAATGAACTTGGTGTCCGTTGGTCGTTCATGCTTTAGATTGACTTAGATAACATATTTGGCATGTTGACATGATCGTATTAGAGTTGATATATGTTGAACTTGAGGATATTAAAGATTGAGAAATGGTTAACATGAATGAATACGAAGGAACGATATGAAGAAGGCCAGGGATCCACCGTAAGGTGTGATGTCGGAATGGGACGCACGGGGTCCCGAATGCCCGGAAGTGAACAAGAAAGTCACGGATCCACCATAGGGTGTGATGCCAGAATGTATATGGGATGCACGGGGTTCCGAATGCCCGAAAATTACATTCAAACACATAATGAATATGGTGAACTTTGGAGGTTATTACGCTACTTGTAGTTGAATATAGTTGGCTTGCACGACTCATGTCTTTATTATTGATTATATGGAAATCTTGTTGTTGCTTGTGTTCCTCTCGGTGCATTGATCATCTCATTTGCTCATAGCTTGAGCATAGTAATCTCTACTGGGTTAGTGTAGTTCAATTTCTCATCATTTTCAGGTACACTGCAAAGGCATTGATTTTGGAGTGCATGGAGTGCTTCTTTGGCATCATATCCTTTGAAAGCCGACATCGAGGAGTTGTTCTAGCATCTTTTGTATACTCCCTTTTGAAATTAAAAGATGCAATTGTTACTTCATTTGAACACTTTTGACTTGGAAAATCATGTAATCGCTTAACTTATCGTCTTTTGACTTATTCTGGAATTTTGGCGAAGGCTTCGTTTAAACTTGATCTTTTTCTCTCAAATGAATTAAGGGAAGTAGTTTGGGGTATTAAGATGTATTATTGCATTAGACTTTTATTGGAAATGCTATAATTATTATGTTGAAAATTCAGGGCGTGACAACATGTGATAAAATAAAATAGTATAAGAGGGTGAAAACAACTAAGAAAACTAAAAAAAGAATACAAAGCATTTTTATATGGAGTAGCGGCAGAAGTGGCAAAGGGGTGCGTGGATTCGGACGGGTTGAAATGGGCTATGATTAAAGCCCTTTGATAACCGTGTTATATTTCTTGGAGGGTTTCAATCTAAAACCAATTGGCAATAGGTGGAATAGCCTCTAGAATTTATTAACCAAGCTTGGGTGGCTTAGATGAGCGATGTGGGACAAGTCTAACTAACACTTCCCTTTACGTGCAGCCCGGATGCATGTGGAGGTGACTGACCAGAAGCTAACTGACTGACTTGGGCGACAGAGACGACATAGAATTTCCCATGAGAGGTGAGGCCATCCAAGACCAAACTTAGATGAGCGATGTGAGACAAGTCTAACACTCTCCCTCACGTATAGCCCAGAAGCACGTGAAGGTGACAGACCAGAAGCTGACTGATTCGGGCGACAGAGATGACAAAGACTTTCCTACGAGAGGTGAGGCCACCCAAGAACTAACTTTAATACTATGTCAAATTTTTTGAAGGGTTCCAACCTAAAATCAATTAGCAATAGGTGGAGTAGTCTCTAGAATTTATTAACCAAGCTTGGTTGGATTAGATGAGCGATGTGGGACAAATCTAACTAACACTCTTCTTCACGTGCAGCTCGGATGCATGTGGAGGTGACTAACTAAGAGCTGACTGACTGACTCGGACGACAAAGATGACAAACTTTTCCATGAGAGGTGAGGCCATCCAAGACCTAGCTCTAATACCATGTAAAAACTTCTTATCCATCTCAAAACCAATTGACAATTAATGGAAAGGTCTCAGATATTATTAAGTGATCACCCATTTTACTCCCAAGCAATGTGAGATTCTATTTCTTTAACAAACCGAATAGGTATCGATTCGATCATGGTTAACTGTTACCTGAATTGAACCGTGAAGGATGTTTTGTTTTTTTCTTTATTTTATTGTTACTTTTGAAATTTTCTAACGTTCGTTTATTATATTAGTGATATTGTAGTGATGGTTTTGAATCTCGTATTGTCCGATCATTGTTTGGGATTTTCGTCGTTGATCACATGTAAATTCCCCTTTCTACATTGGTTTAGTAATGTTGTGGTTATCAATTGGCCACTAAAAAGGAAAAGACAGACTTGACTCTTAAAATGCTGATGGACTGCTAAAAGAAAAACACTTTCGTTTCAAAGCTAACATTATCAAAGGGTGTCTACAGGGGATCCATTAACAAATGTTTTATAAGAATATGTCCACTTCATTCTTCTTTTTTTTGATGGTCAGGGGTGTTTGTTTAGTTTATGTACACCTCAACTAATAGGCTCCTATTTTGGTCAAAGGCGGATCATCCGCGCCGGAACTAAAGAATTCACAAGAAATTACTTTTTTGCGTCTTTACTCCAAGTAATGAACTTGGTTAAAAATAGAACACTTTCAGGTAGAGGCTTGAAGCAGGTTTATCAACCTTCTAAGCCCAAAAGAACAGATTAAAAAAAAAAGAAGCAGCAAAATATGGTGATTGGGTGCAAGCACGACCAAATTAAAAGATAAAAACACAGTCATTTGCTCAATTTCAAGGCTAGGTGCAGACAAACCACACCAACCTTTACGTCCCTCTCGACTAATCTATACTTCTCTTTTAAAAGTACAAAAGCCTTATCTATTGTTTTCTCCTGTTTCTTCCCACAAATGACCTCCCCAAATCAGTTAAATACCTAAAAAACTCTTTGGTGCCTTAACATGCAAACGTGGCGCACATGACCAAAGGATGCACTCCCAAAGGTCACGTCCGCGACGAAATATGGAAACGGCAAACATTGCAAACGTCCGTCAGTTAACAGCAAGCAACAAACCCTCAACAAAAAACTCATTCCCATGACCTGCAAATTAAAAAAGGCATACCCATCGCCTTCCTTGGTTGAATTTATTGGCGACGATGACGATGTCGGAGGAATCATCTACTGAGAAAAACAGTCTCCATATTGCGCCCTCCCCCTCCGCCCTTTTAATTAGGTTCTCACAGATACGAGATGCCTCCCTGGCCAGCCCAAACGTATCCACTGTATTCCCATAATATTCATCAGTAGAACAGGAAATTGACATAGTGGATTATTCGCTTTGGCTATACTACAACTTCGGAATCTGAAAATTTGTTTGTATTAGGGATAATGATTTTAACCTTTTATCCCTTGTCTTATTGATAGAATATGCAGTGCGGACGGGGTTCCCTTCAGGGGACGTTATGCACACCAAATGTTCGCTTCAAATCCTCAACATGTTTTGTATGACCGGGGAGAAGTGGTGCCTAAATCCACCCAAAAGCCACCAAAATTTATCTGTACGAAGGGTTCCATTTCTTCATTATCCTCAAAGGTTCGTTCGTTGTCGGTTGATATTAACAATTTCTTAATAGCATGCAGCCTTCAAATATGAGAACGGAAGAAGCGGGAAAATAGAATTGTAAGTGAATTCAATTGTGTGTTTCATTTAGGCTATTAATAAAAGCTCCCGCAAAATGAGTAGAATGCAGCTCTTGAGTGAGGCACAAACAAACAAGTAGACTCCATAGTAAACTTGCTTTAGATCAATTTGAACAAATTAAGTTGTAGAGAATAGTTGGCGTATTTATGTCTACAAAAAAATCTTTTATGCGGAGGCTTCCGTAAACAAGTTTTTGCGGAAGTCGATTGCGAGCATCCAAAAGTGTTTTGGACGATTCAAATGGAAATCAATTTTGACCAGTAAAAGATAATTTTATTGGTCAAAATTGAAAATAAAGTTGTTCTCCTATATCCATGTGTGTGTGTAATTGTTTATATATCTTTTTTTTTTGAACGGCGAAAAAAGGAATTTTATTGATCACAATGATGGAGTACATCAAGATTTAGGGCAAGAAAAGAATTGTTTATATATCTTTTTCTTTTCCTCCTATTATCATCAAGCCCAACAACAAAAGAATTTTGCAAAAAGGAAGTGAAATCGAGAAGATGTACCAAACAAATTAACTTATGAACTAATCTTTTTGGTTCATATATGCAAGTATTTTGTTAACATTTTGAGGGCATGGTAGTTGGAATCTACATCCGTTGACAATCCCATATTCATAATGTAAAGACCCGTATTTTCACGAAAATATTTTTAAAAGTTTTATAAATGCTAGAATATCGAATAAAAGAGAAATTTGTGAATTTATTTGATTTGGGGCTTAAATGATAGGATTGTTACTTGAGGGAGTGTGTGTGTAATATAGAGATATAGGAGTATATATAGAGAGGTGTGTGTGTAGGGGATTAAAAGCCCCAAAATATCTCTCTCTCTCCTCACGTCTCCCTCTCTCTCTCGGCTCTCTCCCTCTCTCGGCTATCTCTCTCTCTCTCCTGCTCCTTTGAGCTCAAAACCCACCAATCGACCTCAACACCTTCATACCTCGACCTTCAATTCATCTCCTACGCGTGATTCGAGCCTTGGAACGCGTGGGTTTGAGCTTGGCCTCGTTCTTGAAGGATTTCGGAACTTTGGAGCTAGGGCTCGTTCGTTGATCTCGTGTTTGAAGCTTCCAACATCAAGGTAGGGATTTCTTACTCACTTTATATGTTTATGAGTTGATTTCGTGCTTGGATCGAGCCTTGATCGTCCCCTTTCGTCCTTTCGAAAAGCTGTCAAAATCTGCAGAAATCGCCCGAAATCGTTTAGGGATCGATCCCCAAGTATGAGGGATCGATCCCTCATTCAAATCTGGACAAAACCTGAGTTTTTGCCTTGGGGATCGATCCCCAAGGGAGGAGGGATCGATCCCTCCCCTCTCTGGAACATTCTGCTTGCTTTCTGGGTTTCAGCCCAACTTCGAACGGCCATAACTTCTTCGTCCGATATCCGCTTCATACAAATTTTATATCGAATCGAAGGTCTTGAAGTCAGCTTTCATTTGCCACCGGAATCACCTTAAACCGATTAGTACACAGAAAGTTATGACCATTTGAGTAGAGGGGGGTCGCTCCGCCGATGTCCGTGGCTATTCCTAAGGTTGTTCTTGACCCATGTCATGATTCCTTACATGATTAGGATATGTTTAAGTCACTCTTGAGCATAATTGTTTATGCCCTAATGAATCGTTATTTGATGTTGTCTTTTAGCACTCTTTAAAGCGTAATATCAACGGCGTTGGTTAGGGAAATGTACCGTAAGGGTGATAGAAGTACTATGGGCTATAAGGGATAAAGTGGTGAGAGTTAGGAGTAGACATGAGCTTATCTAGTGATCCGATGAGTAGTATTGTGACTCATATCCTCGTGTCTCATCTTGCTGAGCTCCATAGGTTCTTTGACACTCGTTCTATAAGATTATGGTATAGAACCCAGCAGGTAATGCGTCGAGAAGTCGATTGTGGTTTCGATATGTAGAGAAGGACGTTGTGATACACTTAAAGAAATGACATGAACTTAAGGTAATTATTAATGTACGATGTGACATGTTTACGAGTTTGTATTACAATGTGGATTTGGGAAATGTTACTTGCTTATACATTGAACGATGGCCTTTATGTGTGTATGCTCGAATTGAGAATTTAAATAAAGGGCCCGCAACGCGAGGTGTGGTAATGCGAGGACTCTAGAGGGCCCGCAACGCAAGGTGTGGTAATGCGGAAACCCAGGTGAAGAGAATTCACTGTCACGCAAGGGGTGGTAACACAGTTGAATGTCTCTCTCGGGTGACGAGAATTCACTGTCACGCAAGGGGTGGTAACACAGTTGAATGTCTCCCCCGGATGAAGAGAAGTTTGATTGATTGTTAGAAGTTTATGTTGAAGTTTGGATTGTTTAACGTTTGGGATCGTGGCTATTGATAAAGAGAACGAATGATTGATTCTATCAAGGTTTTATTAAAGGAAGGATTTGGATTTTGAAAAGAGAATTTTTACTAAAAGATACTCCGGTATTCTTGAGCGAATCAACGGAGCATGATCGGCGATGATCATGAGTTTTTCTTTAAATTGTTTGGAAACCAAAAAGGAAAGTTTTATTAAATAAAGCTCTATGATGAATGGTGTGAAATGAGGAAGTGGTTCGTGGCATTCAATCGGAAAGTATGAAATGGCTGAACCATTATTGTTATTTGTTTGGTTGCTGTGAGTTTTATTGCCGCTTCTAGTCGATGTGTTGATGGTTAGGGTTACCTCTGAGTTGTTCGAAATCCCAAAATCTAATCGTTTGGTTCATTTTGGTAACCCCTCTTGTATCTAATGTGCTTTTATTGAAACTCATTCTCACTTATCGCATGTTTCATCCCATTTACATATAACTTGAGTATAGAATTTCCTACTGGGCTAGTGTAGCTCAACAAAATCCTTCTTTTCAGGTTTTAAAAGCCAGACAGTGGCTTGCATTACATCATATGCTCGGTGTGGAAGACATTTTTGGAAGCTAACGAGTCTAGCTATTTAATCATCTTTGTAAATCTCTTACTTTGATTAAAGATAAAGATGTAATTAGTTCATTTTGGTTTCTTTTGACTAAATCATTGTGATTTAATGACTTGTTCGTACTTATACTTAAATTAATTTGGGCCGTGGTGCCAATGTTGTATTTAATTAAACTTGGGGACCTTGTTTGTAATTAAACAGGTGGGAACTTTCCTTTGGGTATTATATATCTTATGCAAGGGTCTTTTATCGAAATGGTTTATTTATTTACTTGAAAATCGAGGGCGTGACACATAAGTACATTCAATCTTATGTTCTTACTTTAATTGTTTATCTAATTTTTATTGTGACTATCAAAATAGGAGTATTTCTATTGTCATTAGAAGCATAATAACACCAAACAACTTGATAAATTATATGTGAGAATGTCAAGTATGCTGAGTCAAAACCTTTGGATCTTAGGATGAGAAATACAGATCGTTTAAAAGCAAAATTGTTCTTATTAGGTTACGAATGCTGGTCAGAAGGACATACATCGTGGGAAAAAGCATTATATGATTAACCATCTACATTGTCATTTTATTGTGACTGGTACATCAAGTGTTGTACAAGAACCTTCTATCTAACCAAGTGGTCTATATTCAAAAGGTAGTTTTCATGTGTATTGGACGGAAAAATTAAGTACTATGGGCTTAGTGTTTGGGTATATGTTTATTGTTTTTAAATTTGGTCCATGTGCATCGCACGTGTTACTTTTCTAGTAGCAATGAAGTAGCTGAAATATGTTTCCCCATTCCTTTTTCAGCCGTAGAAGGGGGGCACGGGCACAGCCTCACTATCCGCATGGTATGGGCTTGCGCGGTACAATATGAAATCTTAAGTGGCCAAGTGGTCAAGTTATTTTTAGGTACACAATACAGACATGGTAAAACACGAGCACAGCATGGCACACGCACAACGTGACCATGGATACATCATTTTTGTTTATGCATAAATCATATTGATTCATTAAATCTGATTACACAAAAATGAAATTTGTTCTTTCTACAGTCAACTAAGTAACTTGGATAGCTTTGAATGATTGATTCTTTTACTTCTTTATCATCACAAATAGGGGCGGGCACTGGGGGTATATCGGAGGTCGCCTAGACCCTGCACAAGTCCAAATACTCTCATCAATTATACTAATTTTTTAGGTTATTTTGTAAAAGTTGTATAGGATTCATAAATGACAGTTGCTTTTGTACAAGGAATTGTACATACAGGGTTTGTCCCATATCATAACCTATATCAAGAACGAAAACTACATGAAGTACTGGACAATCATTTAAGTTTGCCTTAATGAGCTTGTGTTTCATGCGTCGACGAGGAATTTTGGCAAACCATATTTCATACTCATGAATGAATGTAAAAAGGACGACCACAACAGGCAATTTCGAAACTGCCTTGAAGTGAGGATTCAAAAATTAAAACACCACACATGTGAAACGCACTTGCCGCAGTCAAGCAATTAAGTACTTCCTGCACTTTCTTTTCATGTGAAACACATTTGCAGCAGCCAAGCGAGAAGCTGCTATTGTGATTGATGGTTCCTTGAAGCCAGCTACATCTGAGGTCGAGTCCAATTACTTGACCCGTCTCTCTTTCACAAATCACAATCGAGCCCATCCCACGAACAACTATCAAAACGTTCCTTCCGAGAATCCATTATTGGATACCAAGGAATTTCTCAAAGCATCACTATATCGAAAAACATATTTATTCAAGCAAATGTGTTGTTTAAAAGGAAGCAATACAAAGTTCCAATTGCTCGAGAGTAAAATATAATAGAAAGCCCTGTTCTTGAGTGCACAGTTGGCCTCGTGTACAAGTGAATTTGGAAGAATAAGATCAGAAAGAAGAAGAGGTTAATTAAGAGGTTGTTTTTAGGAAAGCCATATTTGTTCAAAATCCAGTGGCGGATCGACGATCGTTTTCGGGAGTTCAAGCCAACCCACTGGATCATTTTATTTTTTAAAAATATATGTTGATTTTTCTATGATACCTTCTCTACTGAATCATTTGTACAAAGCCAGAGTACCTAAGAGTCACTCAATTTTGTGAGTAAGAAGATAATATAACTCACCAAAAGTAAAATAAAGTAGCCTTACAAAACAAAATTGCCCCTTTCTATACCACCCAAGACCTATCTCTCGTACCATGTTACATTTTTCGGAGGGTTCTAAGCTAAAACCAATTGGCAATAGATAGAGTAGCCTCTATAATATATTAATCAGGCTTAGGTGGCTTAAATGAATAATGTGGAATAAGTCTAACATCAAGAAACAATTTCATTCAAGGAAAAGTGTTGTTTAAAATGAAGCATTTCAAAGCTTGCTCGAAAATTAAATAAAATACAAAGCTATGTTCTTGAGTGCACAGTTGGCCTCGTGGCACATGCGATTTGGAAAAATAAGATCAGAAAGGAGAAGAAAATTAAGAGGTGGTTTTAGGAAAGCCATACTTGTTCAAAATTCAGTGGCGGCTCCATAATTGTTTTTGGGGTTCAAGCCATCCGACTAGATTCAAAAAATGCAATAATATTTGGACATACAATTAAGTTGATTTTTCTATGATACTGTCTCCATTGAATCATTAATTTGTACGAAGTCAAAGTACCTAAGAAGTCACTCAATTCTGTGAGTAAGTAGACAATATAATATAACTTAAGAAAAGAAAAGGATTGAAGGTACGGTAATGACTTCCTAGACCAATTGGCCAATTTAAAAAGGAATAGGATGGAGGACTTGACTCTTAGAAGGCTGATGGACTGCTAAAAAACCACACTTCAGTCTCACAGCACATGCACCGCCGCACATGAAAAGAGGTACCTGAAAATGTTTCCCCTTTCCTTTTCCATTTCTTGAAGTGTAAATTGGGCTAGATCGGCACATGCAACGCCGGACAACACAGGTATGCATGACACGCTTAGAAGTAGGTGCAACACGGTATAGACTAGCACGATATGGCGCAATGGAAACTTAAGTGGCAAAGCTGGGCTGTCATTTTGGGACACGCAACACGGACATGACAAAGCACGAGCATGTTACATGCACAACACAAGTACGTACTTATGGATATATCATTTCTAGTTAAGAAGATGGAAGATATAACTAACATTAAGCTTATGCTGTACATGAGGCTACCGCTGCTGCAATGTCTTGGGAAGGATTGTATGTATGTACATATCTTTACCTAGGGAGCTATTAATACCTGGTAGGCTGGTAGAGAGAAAAATCGAGGTGATTAGTGAAATTTTCTTTTTGTGGTCGGAGAGAGATGAGTGGTGGGCTTGTTGTCCCAAAAGAGAAAGAAACGTGTGAGAAAGTGATCCAAGTTTGTAACTCATATATAAGTTCTTTTGTAGGCTTTTTTTTAAGAATGGTCCCCAAAGTATTTTCGAACTTTCAATTTTGTCCCCATTGTACAAAACGTGTCTATTGCATTCCCAAAGTATTCAATCCGCGTTATATTGGTCACCATCGCACACGCCGTTTAGGATTACCGTCTAAACTAGGGGTGTTATAGTCTCTTCCCCTCTCCAACCTTTCTTCCCACTTTCTCTCTCTCTCTCTCTCTCTCTCTCTACCTTTCCTCCTCTTGCCATCCAAGCCTCCGCCCCCTCCTCCCCTCAGTCCGGTCCATCTCCCTCGAAACCCGCTCCATCCTCATCTCCTTCTTCATTGATGCCCTCACCTCCTCCCCCTCCCTTCTCTTTCTCATCCCCCTTCGACCCCATCAAGGGTCAATCCCTCTCTCACTCTCTCCAACTAATAAGTTTTGAAGGGAGCATGTGGTTTGCCCAATGGGGAGTAATCTTTCTAATTACCTGTGATGATGGCGGTGATGGAGCTCAAATCGGCACCCCGTAACTTGATCAGCAGTCGACTCGGAGCTGTATTGGCCACTTGTTCCCGTTGACTCGATCAGGCACTTTTTTTTTTTGATCCGACTCGATCAGGCACTTCACCTTCTCGTTTTATTCTTTGGCTTTTTCAAAAGTACGTACTGTTTGACTTGTTTTTGTTGTGTTATTGACTTTGGTTATGATTTTTATTTATTGGCAACTACCCCTACAGTTTGCTGTAAAAACAGAGAGTTGGGGAGTTTGTGGTACTAGCAGTGGCGGGGATATATGCAGAGGCGGTGCCGACGGTGTTGGATGCCGCCATGAGGGAATTTGCGGGGACGGCGGATATGATTCGGGTTGCGGGAGTTTGTTTTGGGGTATGAGAGGGAGAGGTTTGATTTGCTTGTGTAGACGTGTGTGAGAGAGAGATATAGTGAGGCTGGTTGTGAGAAGAGGCGGCAGTGACAGGCTTGGGTGGGTTGGGGTTCAATAAGACTAGGGTTTTGAGGTTGAAGATGAAGTTGTGTGGGGGTGCTGTTGGTTTAAGGATGAAGTTACAAAATACCCCTGCGCTTGACGGTAGCACAGACGGATCGAGTTAGTTGTAGGGACCATTTAAATACACATTGTAAACATTAGGGATGCAATAGACACGTTTTGTACAATGGGGACGAAATTGAAAATTCAAAAATACTTTGGGGATCATTCGTACAAAAAAGCCTTTTTTTGTATATTACAAATTATGAGGCCAAGATGTCAAGTCTTGTATGGAAAAAAAAACTTAGGTAATTATAGGCTTTATCAAAAATTGTGGGTGGTCGTGGCTCCCAGCAACCAACTTTTAGCTACGTCTTTGGCTTTACCCCCATAAGGCATAAGCGGAGAGACTATTTCCATGACTAAAACATGTGACCTCCAAATCACATTGGGACAGTTACCATTGCGCCTGGACTGTTCTCCAAGAGGCTGCTAACGTGAAGACTCTAAATATTACGTCAGAATCTTGTTTTTCATGCTTTGCTTTTCCTAGATTAACCTATATCTTATTTTCCTGTTTTCCAGACTTCAAATAGAAATTGCTTGTTCTAATTTGCTTTTAGGAGGTCTAACAAAGAACCAAAACAGGCAATCATTTAAGTTTTGACTTAATGAGCTTGTATTTCATGCATCGAGACGAGGAATTCTGGCATGCATATTTCATACTCATGAATGAATGTGAACAGGACGACCACAACCGGCAATTTTGAAAAATTAAACACCGGCCGGTAGGCCCAGGACATATGTGAAACACACTTGCCGTACTTTCTTTGTTTTATGTGAAGACACATTGCATTTGTATCAGCCAAGCAAGAACCTGCTATTTTTATTGATGGTTCGTTGAAGCCAACTGCATCTGAGGTCGAGTCCAATTATTTGACCCGTCTTTTTTTTTGCAAACCAAAATTAAGCCCTTCCCACGACAACTATCAAAACCTTCCTTCCAAGTAATGGTGGAGCCAGAATTTTTGATAAGTGGGGTCGAAAATTTGAATTATGTGTAATTCATGAATGAAACCCTTGATTTGTTTTGATGAACAAACTAGCGCTACGTTTGGAAATTTTGTGGGTGGAGATTCTATTTTTACTCCTTTTTTCCCCCAAGTACAAAACCCATATATGGGTTGGGGCAAAAAAAAAATAATAATAATTAAAGTGGGGTCAAATTAATAAAAATTAAACCTATCTTTACAAAAATTTGGCAACCAATGGGGTCGGCTACCCACCCTTTTCTCTATGAGTCTATGTCCCTCCGCACTGCTTCCAAGACTCCATCTTCAGATATGAAGGGATTGTGAAAGCATCACATTATCGAGAAACAGTTTCATTCCAGGAAAAGTGTTGTTTAAAATGAAGCGTTTCAAGCTTGCTCAAAAATTAATAAAGGTGTAAGTACATAAACATTCTCTCAACTATCACTTTTTCTCATAAACAATCCTCACATTTAAAAGCGCCATGAAGATCCTCTCAACTACTAGAAACGAAAAAAAGACAAACTCTGTTAACGGAATGGATGAATTGACGAATATACCCTTATTATATTATACAGTCAAATACGATTCCTCTCCCATTCTCCGGCCACTTCACTCGATTGGAAAACACTCGCACACTCCCATGGCAATTCCCTCTCTTCCTCTCTCACTTTGAACCCCGGTATGGACCCCACAATTCTATTGTCCTGATTCTGCTGCAGCCCCCTCGATCTCCTTCATCACCGACGCCGACTTCAATTCGCTCCGAGCCAGTGCCCAGCGGTCGCAGAGCTTCCCGAGGCCGAGCGCAGCCACCGCTCGTCCTCGGCAGCACGGAAACGGCGACGCTTGGGTCGGGCAGGACCGCGACGAGGGTGCGCGAGTTGGGATTTGAGTGGGTGGACTACTTGGCGGCAAAGGCGGTGCGGAAGGCCTCAGAGATGCAGTCATACTCCGAGTAGACATTGGTGGTAGCGGTGGTGTCTGGTTGAATTCTCAAATTTTTTTCCGCATTGCTTCATTTTGCGATAAACTTTTTACCCTTATCGATTGTCTTGACAAGAGGAATTAGAAAAGTAATGTCTAGTTTGGGGTTTTTAGCTAAATAAACTTTTTACCGTTATTGATCATAAGTTAGCTAATGGGCTGAACTGAACATGTCTAGTTTGGGGTTTTTCGATTTGAACATAGTTTGATTTGTTTATTTATGGTATGTGTCATATCATATTCATGCATGTTCGTGTTTGGTTTATTTAGTAAAAAAGTTGAAATCAAAAGGAACCAAGTTTGAGATAACTGTAGTTCAGCTAGCTTGATCACGTAGATAAGTCCGTAATCTTATGTCAATTGGGGGAAATTCCAGACTCAATTGTGTGGACTGTATACTTTACC
>BPLS01010836.1:0-55746 GCA_019656275.1 Rhododendron kiyosumense | reverse complement strand
TTTTAAGTGGTATACAAGTAGCTCGTAAAACTATTGATTTTTTCTTTCTTTTGGGTATTAGAGTTGATTCAATAACTTTAGATTTACATGTTCCACTCTCAGACCAACCCAAAACTCCAAAAATTGAAATGAAATGGTTAAGGCCATTAGACAAAATTTCACTGCCGGCCAATCAGCAATACGAGATAGGCAACAAATAAAGTCAATTTAAAACTTAAATTGTATGCAAAAATTTATGGATCCGGGTCTGCTGTAGTGCACCCCAATCCTCTCCCATACATAATAACAAAAATTTACAACCTTAACCGTAAGCACCGTAAGCAAAATACCAAAAGGAATAGAGTACTAACTAAACATGGTTCCTCTCCCATACATAACAAAAGTGTACAACATTAGATCTCATATATGATTCAACTCCCAGAAACAAGCTCTGTTGTCATCTACAAATTTTAAGACATCAAAATAAGGATGTGTATGGGGCCTCCATCATTAGATCCTGAATGAGCAATGGAATGAAAACAAAGTAAGAAGATGGCAAAATTTTAAAAAAGAAATGTTGTCATTTAGATTTTCGCATAGATATTTAAATTAGTACCATGAATGTAGAACACTTAGGATCTTGGGACATGCTAATAGGATTATGGAAATCCAAATTCGCCTATTAAAAAAAAAAAAGAGATTCAGTTAATGTTTTAAGAACAAAAACATTAAGGTATGCATCTCAAACGACCAAGAGAAAAGTTATAGTACCTCGTGCAAATTTTGGTTTGTAGACACAGTCACGACACTAGGTGATGAACTTGTACCGCCAACATTATCCCTGAAGGAAATAAAGTTTTTTACTAAGCATATAACTTCCTACATGAACCGTGTAATCATAAAAGCATAATACTTACCCGACTTGCTTTTGTATGTGACAAGTAGTTCTAGTATGCCCTGGTTGCTTGCAAATGCTACACTTCCTTTTTTTGCCCACATGATTCTCTTTGGGATGTTTTTGTCTGAGAGATTTAGGTCGACCCCTTGAAGCAACATGGGCCGGGTCATGTAACGTAAATGTTATATTCGATAGAAGTTGAGTATCACCTTCAAGTGGAGGTGAACTTTCCAAATCATCTTCAATATCAATTTCATCATCATCTTCCATAGCTCGGAGTTCACAATGCAACTTTTGCAAAGCAATGGCTAAATGATCATGTTTCTTTTGTGATTTTTGCCCCTCTTCAACAACTTTCAAGACCTCTATCATCAGGTTGTGCTTAGTCAATGTGGAGGAGCTTTTTGAGCCTTTTTGTAGTGTTACTTGACTCATCAAAGTAGGAGAAATCTCATTGGCAACATGACTCTTTGCATTTATAGTCCATCTTCGAAGAATATAATACTCGGGGAGATGACTAGCAAGTGACTTTTTAGCAAACAAGGCGAGAATGTGCCGGCAAAGAATTCCAACAAATTCAAACTTATGGCATGAACAAATAGCTTTCTTTTCCACAATATCAAAAACTACTTCATAGACAAGGTTTTCTTTTCCATTGGCCACCACGTTATATGTCTTTGTTGTTCCATCCTCACAAAACTTGGACACACTCTGATTTTGACTCAAGAATAATTCCTTCTGGAAGAATGAAAATATTTTCCTCGTATAAACTTCTGCTGCTTGGACCTCCATTTTGTAACATGTCTTTAGAATCGCTTTTGTGGTTCTCGTTTTCACATCTTTTTCTTTCTCGCTTTGATATCTTTTGTCCAACGCTTTCTCATACTGATAAACGAAGTCACTTACCAACATACTTGAATGCACAAAATCCTTGAAGAATTTATTCATACTCTCACTTCTTTGAGTTGTAGACATCCCCGCACAAAACATGGTCCGTAAGTATGCAGGAATCCATTTTTCCCGCCGCCGGTATAAATCTCTCAACCAATCATTCTCTGTTAACTCATAGTTCAAAATCAATTGGTTCCATTCCATTTCAAACTGATCTATTGTGATTGTATCATGAATGCAATGGCGAAATTCTTCTTGAAATGTTGGATACTTATTGAAAACATGAGCCAAATGTTCCGGGACCTTTTGTAAGATATGCCACATACATAAACGATGCATAGTATTTGGTAGTACCTGTGCAATTGCATTCGCCATGGCTTTGTCATCATCCGTAATAATAACAGATGGAGTGTGTCCACACATTGCCTCTACCCAAGTTTGTAACAACCATTTATACGATTCGGCAGTCTCGTTCACAAGTAAAGCACATCCGAACATCATTGATTGGTGATGGTGGTTGACTCCAGTAAAAGGAACAAAAGGCATGCTGTAACGATTGGTCAAATATGTAGCATCAAAGGTAACAACATCTCCAAAATATTGACACGCGAGCCTTGATCTTGAATCTGCCCAAAAACAATTTCCCATACAATTATTTCGATCCACTTGAATTGCATAGACAAATCCTGGATTTTTTGATTGGCATGTTTTGAAATAGTTATACATTCTCTGTGCATCACCTTCTTTCAAAAGCTTTCGTCTCTTATTTCTTAAGTAATTTTGCACATCCATTGTCACGCAGCCAATTGGAGTACCAACACCATTTTCTTGCTCTAAAACGGACACTATCTTCCGAGGGGGTACACCGGCATCATTGAGAACATCAATGAGATTTTTCTGAGCTGCACTTATTCCTCTATTGCCCCGAAGTAATAATGTACTTTTTGGAGAACACAACTCATGATTATGTTCGGTTACAAACTTACTCACAACCCATTTTTCATCATCTCTTCTTATACTCATCATTGCTTTACATCCAATCATTGTTTCGTAGCGAGGTGCACAATTCTTACGCTTCTTGTGATAACTCGGACGACAAAATCCTTCTCTATAACAAGTAAATTCTACTCCAATCACTGATTTATCCTTAAGAGATCGGCGAGTTCGATTTTTCCGAATGCTAAAGCCCTTTCTTTTTGCATATGCTCCATAACAACTCATAGCATCTTCCCATTCCTCAAAAACCAAACCTATACATGGTTCTCGAGGACCCATAATCAAAGATGACTTAATAGGTTGAACTTTTTCCTTTTCTGAAAATTCTAGATCCTTGAAACCATTCATTGAATTTTCCTCCATAACGAACTCTTCCCCCAAAATTTCTCCCCTAAAGGTGTCTTCCATCACAATTCTACAATAAAATAACATGCTCACAATTTTTATAAACAATCAATTGGATAAATAGGACAAAAATAACATAAGAAACAAAACCTAATTTTTCACATCAAGTAACAAATACCTAGAGTTTTTGTTTATTGGGCTATATATTTTGGGTTTTGGGTGTGAGCTAGGTTTAGAGTTTAAGCTGGAAAAAGGGATAATACATAGAAGCCCTATATGTATTTCAGTGGTCGAAAAACTCCAAACAAATAAAAAATCAAACCTCATAACAGAGGTCCCATTTCACGCTAACACATACAATATTAGTGTATATGGCCATATGGGTAAGGTGGATGTTATTATAGTGGAGAACAACAGAAAAAGTTTGATGTAGAACATGTGGAGGCCCAGTTCTATGATCAATTGGACCGAGCCAAGCCCCGAAAGTCCAAACGATGTTTAATTTCAGATTACCCAAATTGGTCAAATTCGGTCGAACTCGGAATAGGCCCAAACTTGGTGGGCTGACTTATTTTCGCGCTCCGGTCCATACTCATCAACCCTAAAGGTTGATGATGAACGGTGTTTTTCGGCCTAATTCCTTCGTTTAGGCTTTCAATTGCGTTATTTTGCCGTTTTAGGAAAGATTTGTTTCGTTAATAACTCTTAGATCGTAATTCCTTTTCAGTTGATTCTTTTTGGGAAAGTCTTGTTTTTCTTTCCCGTTTTCAATTTTAGGAAAAGCCCCAAATTATGGGACTTTTTATTTTCCGGGTTTATTTTTAGGGTTTCTAGGGTTTTGCCTATAAATAGGCTTGTAACTTAGGGTTTAAGCAGTTTTTTGATTAATAATATTACAGAGAATTTCTCTTTCATTCTTGTGCGCAAGAATTACTCGTTGCGACGGGTTGATTATCTCGTTTGGATTAGTACGCTAACTAATCTCTCGTGAATTCCGCTGCGTCAAAGTTGGAGTAAAAGAATACAAAACTCATTTGATGAGCAGCTATGGAAGAAGACAGAACAGTAAACTCACGAGCAGCACTTTCCCCTTTTGCGCGCGAGAACCAATTTTCCACTTTCCATCCCACTGTAAAATGAACAGATAATGGGGAGCTGTGGGCCTTGTGGCATATGGGTAATTTTTTAGACCTTCAAGGGTTATATTTTTTCTGGATGAGTAGAAAAGTAAACTCATGTTCAGACACCACACGTGCTTTTCATTTGGTTTGGCACTGTGGATGATGTGTCACCGGGAGAATGATTTGGAGGAAAAGGAGACTTCTCCTCCTGAGGTGGAGATAATTTATTCTCTTGTGGGGAGAAGATATACTTGTGACTTGTCTTTGGTTGCAATATACTGTAGTACAACATGACATTTGTAGGAGAGACTTGAAGTGAGAGATCGAGAAATTACTTTAAATATCTTAGATTTATCAAAGAAAAATTTATAATGCATATTTAATTGTTAGGAAGATAAAGGTAACCATTGAAGGGATTGGACTATTAATACTACTCGTGGAATCCCCTAGCTTTCAAGATTAGCAAGCCACTTAATTATACTACTCGTGGAATCCCCTAGCTTTCAAGATTAGCAAGCCACTTTAATAGTCTGTGATTCTGTGGAATAATTATTCTATAATCATAAACACTTATACAAATTTACTTACTTTTTTATTGGAGCCCACACACACCGGAGGTAGCGTGTGTGGAACTCAATAAAAATTAGGAGTGTGTATAAAGTATTTGTGTAAGTGTGTGTGGTTATATATAATACTCCCTAGTAATTGCTGTGTGGAATTGGACTGGCTATGGGCTTGGCTTTAGGGCCCCGTTTGATAAGTGTGTTGGATTAGATGGGATTAATAAGAAGATGGGATTAGTAGTACCGAGTGTAATCCCAAATGGGTGTTTAATTGTGTAAGGATTAAATCATAGGATTGTGATTACCAATCCCAATCCTATGTTTGATTGGAACACCAAGGGATAGGATACAAATTATATTTTCCAATTATACCCATGGTGAAATTACACCGAGAAATCACCAATAATCAAACAATGATATTCCAACTTCATGCACTTATTTTTCCTTCCCGTTCAACTGGGTCCTATTTCAAAGACAATAAAAATAAATACTTTCCTTCTCTTTATTTTTTCCGCGAAACTAATTTTTTTTTACCAATCTCAAACCTGTCCCTCTGTCAATTTTAAATAGTATACAACCTTTTTTTTTCTCTCTCAAAACAACCCAGAAAAATGAGGTCGAAGGTTTGTTTTTTTCTCGAGCTGTCGAATGTCACCAAGCTTGCACCACCAACAGCTGGGTCGATCTCTCCCTCTGGAAGCAGCTATGGAAGTAGAGTATAGGAATTTGGCGAGGGAAGTGTATAAATAGCAGCGTATAATGGAGAGTATTATTGGTATTGAGTTAAGAAATCATGGGCAAGGTGGTCATTTTACACTACGGAGCTTGGGATAGGATTGCTAATACCTAATACCCCATGGTATTGGTAATCCGGGAATAGTGTGGGATTAGCAATCCCATCTTCTTCTTAATCCCATCCTTAGTTTTACAATCAAACAAAGAGTTGGAAAACTTAGAGGATTAGCAATTCTCTCCCAAGCCCTAACACACTTATCAAACATGCCCTAGATGCTCATCTTATATATTTTTTTAAAGGTAAAGCCAGAAGGGAGTCAAAAATCAATTCAATTCTAGAAAAATTACCTTCCCAGCCTTGATTCACCTGGTTTCGCCGACTTGCTCGAATTTTTTTTGATGTAACTTTTATTTTGTTTAGATTCATCAAAGACTTTCGTACTTCTTTGTCAACGAACAAACAGAAAATATACTCCATTTAGCAGACCAGGACAAACAAGTTTTTTTTTTTGAACCAACAACATAACTTATATTAAGTTAAAAAAAGTAGAGGAGTGATAAGTCTTTACAGAACAAGGAACCATTGTTTCTCTCCGACCTTTACAAAAAAGGATAACAAAAGGTCGAATAACAAATTGAACCATGGGATAATTAACAGCGTTAGAGAGATAGCAAGCACAGAGATGCTCACGATTTCAAGGTTTGCCTATGAGTTAAGCGTCTACTTTCTCATTGTAAGTTTGAATGGTTTATATAGACCTCATGCAAAATGTGCACTTTTGGGTTCACAAGATAATGGAGTAGTGCAAGTTAAAAGCATGATTTATGGAAAAAAAAATTCTAACAGCAGGGACAATTTGCAGAGAACCACGCAGGGATAAACGTATTTGGTCTCATTTCAGATTCCGAAAAAATCTCGAAAAATATCCATAAATTTTTAAATATTATTTTATAAAGTTCTGTAAAAAATCAGCTCCAATGAATATCGATAAATATTACTTTTGGATTCGTAAAAACGAAACTACTTAGTTCGTCCCTACAAATCTAAAAATAATACTTACCAATATCTATTAAAACTAATTTTTTATAGAACCCAATAAAATAATATTCAAAAATTTATGAATATTTTTCAAAAAAATTTCGGAACCCAAAACAAGGCCAAACGCATTTGTCCTTGTGTAATTCTCTACAAATTGTCCCTACACATAGCAAAACTCTTTATGAAATGACCCAACCATTTCATGGCTTCCTTACTACACAAGCATGCCAATTGACATAAGCCTTGCCGACCCGCATAGGCCCTGCCAAGCACCATATCCGTAGTGCTTGGCATTAATATTAGAAATTCATAGTCATTAGATAATTATCAATTTCAGAATATATTTAACTCCAATCCAACTAATCAGATGATCTTACAAACTAGACTAGTGAAACACAAATTGCTGATTTGCTCTGTCTGACTTCTTCATCTCAATTGATGACAAATTGATTAACCGACTAAACCATATTCAAGGGTTACAAATTAAGGGGGAACAAAAACAGAGCAGGCAACTAGCTTTTGGAAACATCAAATTCCTCTCCAATGGAGTACAAAACATTGTTAATCCACTTTCCGCTCCACCAAATCGTTAACAATATTGCCCATCAAACCACCATAGCTTTACATTACTACTGCTAAACCCTAATAAACGTAACTACCAAACAACCCCTAAACCGACAATTAACCAAACAAACACAAACTACGAACCCCCTCCATTTTAATTAAGCCCTCTCACCACGGATCCTCCTCGCAAGCTGGATATCCTTAGGCATAATAGTAACCCTCTTAGCGTGGATCGCGCACAGATTCGTATCCTCAAACAACCCGACCAGATACGCCTCAGCCGCCTCCTGAAGCGCGGCGACAGCGGAGCTCTGGAACCTGAGGTCTGTCTTGAAGTCCTGCGCTATCTCGCGCACCAGCCGCTGGAAGGGGAGCTTCCGGATGAGGAGCTCGGTGCTTTTCTGGTACTTGCGGATCTCTCGGAGGGCCACCGTCCCAGGACGGAAACGGTGGGGCTTCTTCACTCCGCCAGTGGCCGGGGCCGATTTCCTGGCTGCCTTTGTCGCTAGCTGCTTCCTCGGCGCCTTGCCTCCGGTCGACTTGCGGGCCGTCTGCTTGGTACGAGCCATCTAGACAGAGAGAGAATGTGCAAATGTGTGAGAATATATTTTTCAGAGAGAGAGAGAGAGATTGCTGAGATGATTTGTGAGCAATGGGGCTTGGAGTAATTTATACAGGTAGTGGTTTGGGGGGTAGATTGGAGGCCGTTGATATTTGGGGAATGTGAACGGCTCCGATTCGCTGAAGATGTGAAGCTAGGGATCGCGATCCTTGTCAAGTTAAATTCCACCGGTAGTGCGTTGACACGTCACCTTAGTTTCCTTGGCGTGTTTTAGGCGGTGTTTTGGTTTTTATTTTCCCGCTTCCAGGGCGCTTAAAAACTTTGGAATTGTAGTCGCACTCGCCACATCCCATTCAGAACTACTCAACATCAACACCGTTTAAACAGTTGTAAATCTTTTTACTCTGGCCTAATTTGGCAAACAACTGTGCTATACACACAGATAAATAGATAATAGATCTTGCACAGATTTGTTTGGGGCTCACTATGGATCTCATATAAATAATTTAATCAATTCATTAAATGTATAACATTTTTCTAAGAACCCCAGAGAAAAATCAGCTCAATTCGATATCTATAGATACTCAATCTAATTATCAAACTTTTCATTCGATTTTTAAAATAATGAAATGTTAAATCATAGGATCAAGTACCTATAAGTATCGGATTAAGCTAATTTTTCGCGGAGGCACTTGAAAAAATATTTTACATTTAATGAACGACTCGAATTGTTTGTGTGAGATCCGTAATGGGCCCCACACAAAAATCTGTGCAGGATCTGTGTATAACAAGTCTGTGTCAATAGACTTATTGTTTGGCAAAATAAAGCCAAACTGACTTATTTTTTGTATTTTTTTAAAAACTAAGGGGGTGTTTGGATGGTCTATTTTTACATTTTTCAATTCTAATTTTTGGGTTTTGGGTGTTTGGCAATTAAAGGGAAAATGGGATTTTGGTAAAACGGATTTTCCAATTTTTTGTTTCTAAAATAAAACAGAGAATCTGGTGTTTAGGAGCTTTTTCAATTCCCATTTTGAAATCCAGCCATGGCAAAAAGACAACCCTACCCTCTCTTTTTTGGGACAATTCCCACTTTGCCATCGTTTTGAACGTTATTTGTCAAGTGTCAATTGATTTTTCATCTCACACCAATTCTCACATACTAGAGACCAGGGGAGAATACACGAGAAGAGAGAAGACGGATCCGGAGCAGATGACTGGAGCTTCGACCAAATTGGGGAAATCGTTCACCTCTTTGACGTTCTTACCTCTTGTTCAGGTATTTTTTCACCTCCCCCACCAGTAATCGTTCGTGGGTGTTGTCTATTTCCAATTTCAAATTTGGGAATTTTTTGTCGAGATTTTAAGATCTGGGGTTTGCATGCAGGAGAGTACCCCAAGTCTTGACCACGTCTCTCCTCAAACCTCTCCTTCTTCTCCTCCACTTCTGTTTCAAAACCCAAACCCCAAAAAGAAAAATAGTCCAGGAAATCGTTCTCCTTAAATATTCAAAAAAAATCTCTCTGAAAATCCCTACCAAACCGTAAGTGCAATGTGTTGGGTATTCGTGCATGATAAGATTTTTTACTAGTAGAACCCTTCATTCTGCGACTCAATTTGAGTTTTATGTTGTCTAATGTTTGATCTTTCTTGTATGTGATTTGGTTTGTTTTCCTGTCGTATTTTTTTCTCAGTTTTTTCAGATCCGACATATTTAAGCAATGAAATACTATGAATTTTAAATGGGCATGTGCTTTAGATGATAGATTGCTTATGTCACGTCCTCGATTTTTAACATAAATAAATAATACAATTTGATAAAAGATCCTCGAATAACATGATTAGTACCCAAAAGAGTTCCCAACTGTTTAACTTTACAAGCAAGTCCCCAAAAGCTTAAATTTTACAACGTTGGCACCACGGCCCAAAACGACATAATTACAAGTAAGAATCTATTTAGAATATTACAATCTTTTTAGTCAAAAGGAATTCAAGAACAATTAGTTACAAAGCCATCTTTGGCCAAAAGTAAATCTATTACAAAGATAAATAAGTAACTAAAATAAGGTTAGCTCTCAAAAAAGTCTTCATGCATGTCTAAGCACATCATAGCATGCAATCTATTGCCCAACATTTGAACCTGAAAAGAAGGATTTTGTTGAGTTACACTAGCCCAGTAGGAAAATCTTTACCAAACTTATATGTAAATATGATGATAAGTGCAAACGGGAGGAGATAAGGAAATACAGCTCAACAGATGGTAATCAATCAACTTATAAATGAGCCTCTATCTAGATCGAACGCATAAGTCATATGACACAAACGACTCAAACAATCCCAACTTGACTCGTTAACCCAAACTTCCATCATCGGTATTTCCACCACTTGAGTTACCATATAACACCACAAGGATTACCGTGTTACCACCCCTTGCGTCACGGTGATCCCTAACGACTCGGGTTACCGTATTACCACCTCTCACGTTACGAAACCCCTCTAAGTCTCCGTATTACCACCCATTGCATTACGGGACTCTCTAAACCAACTTCTGACCCAATCAACTATTTTCTCATACAACTTACAAGCTAAGACTCTCCCATGATCACAATCATAGATAAAACATCATACATTATGCCAACGTCATCACAAATGCACCATGAATGATCACAAATACCAACAAACTACATAATAGACTATAACGACGTTTTAACTAAGTAATTCTTTATTCGGTTCTTGCTAATGGAAGACCAACGGAACGAGGATAGCATCGACTATCCAAGGAAGGGAATTAGACAAGTTTAAGATAGATTATGAGGTGTCCAAGACAGAAGTGATCGGGGTCAAAACAATTGACGGAAGAGCAGCAGGAACAAAACTGGAGTTACGGCCATGGTATTGATACGCACCAAAGTCGTATCAATATAACACTCTCTGTCCAGAAAGATAAGTTTATAGTATCGATGGAGCCCTTAATCTGTATCGATACAACGAGGTTTCGAGCAGCGATTTCTGCAGAATTTGGGGTTTCAACAACAACTATTGTAGGCACGATTTCACACCAAATTAACACATTTACATACAAAAGAAGCAAAGAAATCCCTACCTCGAGTCAAGGAGCGAAACCCAAGAGATTCGTACGAGCCCTAGCCCCAAACTCTTTGAAATCAATCGAAATACTCTCCTCCGAGCTTGACCCATGAAATTTTGAGCTCAATAACGTGATTAAAAGACTTGAGGGAGGATGATTCTTGAAGCTTTGGAGGAGTTTTTGAGAGAAGGCAAGAGAGAGAGAAAAAGAGAGAGAGATATCGATGGAGAGAACGGGGGAAACGGATGTGAGAGAGAGAGATTGGAGGATGAAATGTTATCTCCTACACTCACATCTTCCATATTTATACTACTATATCTTTTTATCACACATACACTCCCTCAAGTCTCACTTCTTTCATTTTAGTCCTCAATTTAATTAACCACAAATAATTCATATTTTCTCAATTAGGCCTTTAATAAATAATTTCAATAATAAAAATCACCCAAGTCTCTACAGCTTAGCCTTTGAGTTAGCTGTGACAGTTGTAAATATCAAAAGAAATCGTGAACTGTTAATAGACTGAATCATTAGAAAAGAGATGAAGGTTAGAGAATAATAATATCAGGTTTGCTTACAAAGATCGATTAAAACATGAATTTAAAGTGGTTTTACGAAGACAAAACTGGAGCAAAGTTTTAGGAAGAACAAACGCCTTTTTTTCCCTGCTTTGTTTGCAAAGAGGTGAAAACCAAACTCGTGTTGACCTAGGGGATGTTATTTACAAGGCCATAACATGTGAACTGAAGGCAGTAAAGGTTAAATATGGCTTTTCCTACTCCATTTTCTTCACCACAATAGACACTAAACAATTGACAGTAGCTCCTCCCACTTTTTGGTTAGGGGCTGTTATTTCCAAGGCCAAAACATGTGAGTCTCCCAATTATCAAAGGAGGCCTATGGTTATGCCTTCACATCTGTTAATTCTAGTTCTTGTCCTATTCTGATTAGACAATGCTTTAATTCCCCCTAATGTCCATAAAGAGGGTTTTGTTAGATCATTGTCATTTGCTTTTTTATGATATCAATAATATTGATAGAGATGATTAAAGTAGTATTAATTAGTCATTGAGATCCAAGTGGATCACCTTTTCCTAGGACTAGAACTAGTGTTGAAGGATAATGTCATCAATGACAATTTTTTTCACGCTGTTTGTTGAAGGATAATGTCATCAAGCAATAGTTATTACAGAGGCAAGATTGAGGCCAAGAAAGGGGTTAACAACACCCCAAGACTCGTGTATATACCGATGGAATGCCGTTGTGGGATGAGGGCTGAAATTAAGATTGTCGAAGTAAACCCAGATACAAGGGGAGAATTGTATTACTCATGTCGTAAGGCAGTTAGAGAGAGGTGTGGGTTCTTTAAGTGGTGTGTACCTGTGGGGTGGCCAAGCATTGGAAACATCGACGGGTGGGTATCTAACGAACCTACCCGTGCAAGTGCCACCACTAACAGTAATGATGTTGTAGCACATGAGAGAGAGGTAATGATGCTTCGCCAACAATTGGAGCATGTGTCTAACGAACGTACCCATGTAACCACATGTAATAGTGATGAAGCTCTAGCAAATGAGAGAGTGGTTATGATGCTTCGGCAACAATTGGACCATTGCCACTTGCTTACAAAGGGGTTGATCACATGCCTCCTCCTCGTAATGGTGGTCATCATGTTCAAATGACGTGGTAGTTTGTCGTACTATTTGAATGACTTTTACAAGTATATTTATGGCACTGTAATTCAACTTCCCCGCTTTTGATCACTTTATAGAATGTTGTATTAGGAGATTTGTAATGTACTTAATGAAATTATGTTCTTTTCTTTTTACTATAATGCTATGGCACTGGATTCCTATACTTGAATGCATCTTGTTTTTTACTGATATGGAACCTATGTTTAGCTGTGACATGTGTTTATGTAATAGTGAAGACATGTCTGTGACGCAAACTGGTGCATCCAAGGGCAAAACCCCCTCAAGTGTAGGTAGTAAAGCAATTTGGGACAAAGATGCAAGGGAGTGCTTCATCCTCGTATGTGTGGAAGAGTTGAGTGGTGCTAACTACAAATCAGGAACTCAACTTACAAAGGTTGGGTAGTCCAACGTTGTCACAAAATTTAATGAGCGAATGGGTAAGGATTGGAAAAAGGAACAACAAAAGAATTAGTGGGGTTTGAAAAAGTGGCAGTTGTGGTAGAACTTGGTGTTAGGTGAAAGTGGATTGGGTAGGGATCCTGACACTGGTGCAATAAGAGCATCAAATGAGTGGTGGGAGTTGAAGCTAATGGTACTACGACATCCTTCTTAACTTCCCCATTTTCTACGGTGCATATTTTTTTTGTGAATATTTACAACTTACAAATATAGTTCATGTTTTAAACTACAAGTCTTATATATTTTGCAGCGACATCCTGATTGCCATAAGTTTAAGTTGAAGCCCTTGGCATTGGAGGAAGAAATGCGTATTCTTTTTGGAAGCAACACGGCTACTGGGGAGGGATCATATGCACCAAATTCAGGAGTAATGCCAAGAACCCGAGAGCAACCACCGGTGGTTGATGTGGACAACATTGACGACTTGTTGAATATGATGCAACTCAAGAGTTGGTGCACCATACAAAAGTGCAAAAATAGGTGGTTGTTGATGGATCTGCTACAAAGAAAGGGAAAGGAAAAAGGGGTACAGTCACGTCAAGGCTTGAAGCATGTATGCAACAAATATGTGATTCAACTGACAGTGCTAGTTCCCCATCTATCCAACATGCTGCTGCTGAGATTCCTACCATGAAAAAATGCGCAAACAAGTTGTTAGAGCTTTGTGAGTTCAACGAGGATGCTGAGTAATGGGCACAAGGCTTTAACCTTTTCAAGGATAATAAAATCTGAGCAATGTTCATGTCATGCCTTGACGATCTTAGGATGTATCACTTCATCACCCAAGAATTAAACAGGGCACGAACAGCTGAGCTTGCCAAAACTTGGTTTGCACTTGCCCCGTGATGGTTTTACAAGTATGGTCCAACCACTTGGCTAGTTTATTTGCATGTAACTGAACTTGGTGTTAGGTGTTATGTTGTTTGAGTGTGCAAGTTGGTTTGGATGGTGTTTAACAAGGATGTTGGCTATTTTTTTTATGTTGTTGCAACTTTGCAGTTGTGGTTTTGCTGAATTTTTCTTATGACTCATGGAATGTTCGTGGTTTGGATGGTGTTTAACTATGTTGTTATGTTACTAGTTCGGTTACTTGTGTACCACATTTGTGTATTCTATGGCTGCACAGTTGTATCCTATGGCTGCAGTTCAGTTGTGTGCACTGTCCAGATCTTATATTTAGTTGTTTTCACTGCTGTTAACTGCTACTGGTTAGTTGTTTTCTACTGTTGTTATGTAATTACAGTTTTGGTGCAGCTATGGAGACTACCATTCTTGCTAATAAGAAACCTTGTCATTTGGCACATAGTGTATCTTTCCTTTTGTTCTGATGACTCAGGATTTCCCATGGATTTGCTCTACATTTTGGAACATACATTTTCCAATGCATATTTTATAGTTGGAACTAATAGTTGTGTGTGTGTGTGTGTTTTTTTTTTTGTGGAGTAAATATTTTCCTTTTAATGATAACAACAGTAGTGTTTTGAAATCTAGTGGATTTATCTTTTTAGGTATAAGTCCTTTCGAAAACAATGTCCAAGGCTCAGATTGACTCGTGAATTATGAATAGACTCATTCGGGATATGTTTTTTTTTGTCTTGCAGACTACTGGGAGTCAAGTTCTTGTTAAGCATCAGCTATTGCTATCTCTATTGGTCTGAGATGAAGTAGGATTACACTACCCACTTACAATTTTGAACTTGGTTTAAAGGATGGTATTTCCCATTGTTGAACTGTTTTAATTGTATTACTGTAAAGTCATTTTCCTTCTTCTAAGGCCCTTAATTTTCCTACTACCCACGGCTGTTATTGTAGGGAGGTAATCCCGAACAGGTAAAATTAGTCACCAAACACGTGATGTACGGAGCCACGAGGTAGGTGTAAAAGGCTTATTGTCGGGCAGTGCAACGAACGACGGTGTGGACTAGTGGCATGAGAAGTCATTGACCCAAGCAGTCTGTTCGGCTAATAAGGACAAAAGACATGTAAAGTCATTTGTCCAAATGAAACAACATGGACCAGTTGCATGTGAGGTCATTGGTCCGTGTGGACTGTTCGGCAACGAGGTAGTCGAATAGGGGAAGAAGTCGCCCTAATTCATGACGCGGCAAGAATGTTCCAGAAGGCTCCAGAATAGTAATATTCTGTAAAGGAATGAGATCCCGAGTATATAGTATCAAGGCAAGGCACCCAACGTGAATGGGATATTCGGATGATTAGGGAAAAGAGTCCCAAAAGGACTAAGCTATTATACTGATAAGGGAACGAGAATCCGTGGGACACTAGGTTTCCTATACGAGATAGGAATCCTAAGGCAACAGGAATGCTTGGGCAGCAAGAATCCATGCACCTATAAACACGAGATAAACCTGAAGGTAAAAGGTATGCAATATTTGGTTATCTCATATTGTTTTCCTACTGACAATTAGAGTTCGTTATTAGTTCGCGATACTAACTTTGGCATCGGAGGGCCTTTGCTACGAGAAGCAAAGGTGCGCTCACCCCTGGTTTGTTTTGCAGATTAGGGTTCCGACGAAGAACTAGGGTTCCGGTGTAGAGGCACGTGAAGCCGTTGCAGTTTGGTGTTGTCCAGAACACCAATTGTTTTCATCCCCTTACAATTGGTGCTGTCTGTGGGAAGCGAGAGAATTCCCTGAAAAAATAACCATGATGGAGGAAGATCCAACCATGCCGTTTAACCCAAAGAACCAATTAAGTGGTGGAGGGGATAAATCTCCACCAGGTGCTCCGAGAAAACCCACTGGTAGACAGGGCAAAACGACTACGGCTCCACGAGAAGGAGCAAGTCCAACTGAAGAGAAGCATCGGTGGAACATTCAAGGAGTGTACACAACAGCGAAGACATCCTCGATAAAAAGAGGAAGGAAATTGAGGAGTACGCTCGTTTGATTAAAAAACGAGAGTATGAAATACGAGAGTTACAGCGGGTACGAGATCACCCAGAAGATTCCAGACTTTCACGAAGAAATTCCAGAGAAGACAGACGGGCTCTGCTGGTCCATAGAGAGCCTCATTCATGAGGAAGAAGGAGCAGGAGCAAGAGTCCTGCCACGAGACGATATGAAGCTTCTCCACGAAGGAAGAGAAGTAGAAGCAAAGACCGAACACCAGAAAGGTGAAGGGCTTCTTCACGAAAAGGAAGGAGCATAGAGCGAAGTTCCACGCCCGAAGAAGAAGAAACAAGGAAGCATCACCGTGATAGGTACGAGAGGCCTGATGCAGATTGGGCCAAAGCTACGGCTCACAAAACGAAGGAAAGCGAGGACGGGACAGTGTCAGCACGAGAAGCGGCACGAAAAGCCCTGAGTAACATTGCAGCCTCCCCTTTTGCAAAGAGGCTACAGGAGGCTAGGTTGCCGAGCAGAGTGAAGCACAGAGCGTTCGTGCTTTACGAGACAAACACGGATCCTGTGGCTCACATACAGCACTACCAGCAGGCCGTGTTCATGCACGATGGCGATGATGCCATTCTGTGCAAGATGTTCCCATCAAGTGTAGGCAAGGTGGCTTTATCGTGGTTTCATAAATTGGCACCACGATCCATACGAGGATGGAGGCAGTTGGCTGAGGAATTCACTGCTCGGTTCTTGACAAGTAGAAAGGTCCAAAGACGTTTGAGAGTCTTTCCACCATGAAACAGGCGGAGAGCGAGCCGATCAGAGATTACGCAAAGAAGTACTGGGAAACTTTCAACGAGATTGAAAGCTGCAGTGAGGAGTATGCCATAGCAACCTTCAAAACTGGTTTGCCTGTTCGGGGAGAACTGCATCATTCACTGAATAAACATCCGGTGGCCACGTTGGCCAAACTGATGGAATGAATAGAGCAAAACGCCAGAATGGAGGATGACATACTCTGCGAGGACGGCAGGATTGCTGCCGAACAGCCCAAGACACCTGCCAAAAAGGTGGACAAGCCAGAGCCCAAGACTTACAAGGAGAAGAAGGAGTATGGGCAGGCTAAGAAAGATCCGTATAAGGATAAGCCGGCCCCTAATCCCAAATCCTTCTTTTCTATCACTACTGTTTGGAAGGAACCAATTTATAGGATTCTTTATTGAATAAAGAATCAGCCATACTTCAAGTGGCCCCCAAGTCTAGGCGGAGATAAGGACGCAAAACGTGCTACGAATCAGCACTGCAACTACCACAAAGATTGGGGCCACATGACTGAAGATTGCGAGATGTACAAAAGACACCTTGACGATTTAGTCTCTCGAGGCTATCTTAAGGAATTTATCCAGGAAGATCCCAAGGAGAAAGCGAAAGCCATGGAACTGGATTACGAGTAGAATCCTAAAGGAGTAATCCATATGATACATGGGTTGGCCGCACCTTATACGAGAAATGAGGTTAGGCTATTACAAAGGCAGGTTAAGCATGATCAGCATGTGATGCGATTGGGAAATAAGAGAGGACGAGAGAATGACGTATGCAAAGGGAGCATAATGTTCACGGATGATGATCTGGGGGAAGTTCAAATACCCCACAACGATGCTTTGGTCATAACCCTACGAGTTGGGGAGTATGACATCGAGAGGATCCTAGTGGATTCAGGGAGTTATACAGAGGTGATGTACTACGATGCATTCAAGAAGCTGGGGCTGGCCCAGAAAGATTTGTAGCAATTCACAACACCCCTGATTGGGTTTGGTGCAGGGGCAGTTTGGCCCTTTGGAAAAGTAACACTGCCTGTACGGGCCGGATCAGTTGTCTTGAGGACAGATTTTCTGGTCGTAGATGTTCCTTCTTCCTATAACGCGATTATAGGAAGAACCTGGTTGCACAAGATGAGGGCAGTCTCCTCAACTTACCACCAGATGGTAAAATTCCCAGGATCCAATGGTATCGAAGTAATTAGGGGTAACCAGAAAGTGGCCCAACAATGTCTGATTTCCATCGTCAAAAAAGCCCCAAAGGCCCAACACGTTCATACATTGGAAGTACCGGATCAACCGACTATCAAGGATGTTGGAAGATGCCCGACTGATAAGGTGATCGAGGGTTTAGACAAAATTCAGATTAACGAAGCTGATTCTGAAAGATATTTTTTGATCGGGGAATCATTACCAGCAGAGGAAAAGGCTGAATTGATACAATTTCTGAAGGAATATGTCGACGTATTTGCGTGGGTACCAAAAGAGATGCTCGGCGTAGATGCTGAAATAATCTGTCACCATTTGAATGTCGACCCTCAGCAGAAGCCAGTCATTCAGAGGAAACGTAGGGCAGCCGTGCAGCACGTGGATACTGTTGTTGAAGAAGTCAATCGCTTGCTGGAGGCAAAAGCAATACGTGAAGTCTACTACCCCGAATGGCTGTCCAACACCGTAGTCGTGAAGAAGAAGAACGGGAAGTGGCGTGTTTGTGTGGACTTCACAGACCTGAACAAAGCATGTCCCAAGGACAGTTTTCCTTTCCCAAGGATAGATCAGTTGGTTGACATAACAGTTGGCTATGAGCGAATGAGTTTTCTTGATGCATATCGAGGATATCATCAAATTGCTATGTTTGGGCCCGATTAGGAGAAGACTTCTTTTATCACTCCACGAGGATTGTACTGCTATAGTGTTATGTCATTTGGGCTGAGAAACGCTGGGGCGACATACAAAAGGCTTGCAACTATCATGTTCAAAGAGCTGCTTGGAAAAACCATGGAGGTCTACAAAGACGATATGGTAGTGAAGAGTCGAGATAAGCGAGGGCATATTACGGATTTGAGAGAAGTCTTTGAAATCTTGAGGAAATACAAGCTGAAGCTCAACGCCTCAAAATGTGCATTTGGGGTTGGTTCTGGGAAGTTCCTAGGGCATCTGGTGACCATGAGGGGAATTGAGGCCAACCCAGATCAAATTGCAGCCCTGTAGAGGCTGCAAAGTCCCAAAACCACAAAGGAAGTCCAGAGACTGACTGGGATGGCTGCGGCACTTAATAGATTTATCAGCAGATCAAGTGATAAGTGCAGACCCTTTTTTCAGTTACTGAAGAAGAGGGAAGGGTTTGAATAGGGAGCAGAATGTGAGCAAGCTTTCCAGGACCTGAAGAAGTATCTGGCCGAGCCTCCACTTTTGTCAACCCCATAGCCAGGTGAGTCTTTGATTTTGTACTTAGCTGTTTCTGAGCATGCTGTGAGTGCAGTCCTGTTAAGGGATTTGGGAAACGAGCAAATCCCAATATATTATGTTAGCAAGACACTGCTAGATGCAGAAACGAGATATCTACCCCTAGAAAAACTTGTCATGGCACTTAGGACAACAATGAGGAAATTGCCACACTACTTCCAGAGCCACAAGGTTGTGGTTTATACTGAATTTCCACTGAAATCACTGCTACGAAAGGCAGATTTTTCAGGAAGAATCTCAACATGGTCTGTCGAGTTGAGCCAATATGATATTGATTATCAACCGCGTACAGCAATCAAAGGCCAGGTGTTGGCAGATTTTGTGGCAGAGTTTTCTCCCACAGTAGCTCCCTTGCCTCCTACAAAAAAGGAACAGGAGAATAAGGCATTGTCCACGAAGGATAAAATCTCAGCCGAACAGGATGATACAGAGTGGAAATTATTCGTAGACGGATCAGCTTGTAATACTGGTTCAAGAATAGGTGTTGTCCTTTTTCCTCCTGGAGGAGTAATGATAGAACTGTCTGTTCGGCTTGGTTTCAGTGCATCAAATAATGTGGCAGAGTACGAGGCACTCTTAGCTGGATTGAGAAGTGCGAAGATTCTGAAAGCGAAATGAGTCAGGGTGCATTGTGATTCACAGCTTGTAGTTAATCAGCTGTCCGGGGAATATCAGGCCTGGAATAAGAAGATGGCGGCATATGTGGAAGCGGCCAAAAATTTACTTGATACCTTCGAAAGGGTCCACATTGAATAGATAAGTTCTAGACAGAATGCCCATGCCGATTCCCTAGCATGGCTGGCTGCAACAGTTCCAACTGTACTCAAGCGAAGGGTGGCAGTTGAGTATCTAACGGAGCCGAGCATTGGGAGGAGCGTGGAGTTAGTCTTGGACGTGAATCAAGGTCCAAGTTGGATGGACCCGATTATGGAGTTTTTAAGAGATGAAATACTCCCCATGGATAAAAAGGAAGCTCATAAGATCAAACCAAGTCTGCAAGGTTTTGGCTGTCCCCAGAAGGGAAGCTTTACAGAAAGTCCTTCACAGGCCCATATTTGATGTGCGTACACCCAAAGATGGTGCAAAAA
The DNA here is from genome assembly GCA_019656275.1 of Rhododendron kiyosumense. Classification (NCBI taxonomy): domain Eukaryota; kingdom Viridiplantae; phylum Streptophyta; class Magnoliopsida; order Ericales; family Ericaceae; genus Rhododendron; species Rhododendron kiyosumense. Next base: position 35,585 of record BPLS01010836.1, on the reverse strand, counting down.
TTTCTTCACGAAATCCATGAGGGAACGTGTAGGAGTCATGCTGGGGGCAGATCCATCGCCCACCGAGCAATTACCCAAGGCTACTGGTGGCCACATATGTAGGAAGATGCAAAGATGTATGTGAAAATTTGTGAGAAATGTCAAAAGTTCTCACCAATGATTCGAACACCAGTCTAAAATCTGGTGCCTTTGACAAGCCCTTGGCCATTTGCCCAGTGGGGAATGGACATCGTGGGTCCCCTCCACAAAGCAACTGGGAACCGAAAATTCCTGCTAGTCGCAACAGACTATTTTACTAAGTGGATTGAGGCAGAACCATTGGCCAAAATCACCGAGCCTATGATAGAAAAGTTCATGTAGAAGAGTATCATTACTTGATTTGGGGTTCCCTATTCTTTGATTACAGATAATGGGTCCCAATTTTAGAAGAAATTCAAAACTTTTTGTGCCCAATATGGAATACAGAATTATTATTCAACTCCAGCCTGCCCTCAGAATAATGGGCAGGCAGAAGTATCTAACAAAACCATTCTTGACGGGATCAAGAAGAGGTTAGATAAGGCCAAGGGGAAGTGGCCCGATGAATTGCCTCTTGTTTTATGGGCACACAGGACAACACCCAGGAGGTCTACGGGAAATACCCCCTATTCATTAGCATATGGCATAGAGGCAGTTATACCTTTGGAAGTTGGCCTTCCAACCAACAGGACTGTATTGGTTGAGAGTGGGGGCAATGACAGAGCCCTCGAAATTGAGCTTAATCTCGCTGAGGAAAGGAGGGAGAGAGTCCTGGTTCATCTAGCCTCTTATCAGGAATAGCTGATGAAGAGCTATAACAAGTACGTTCACCCTCGAGAGTTTGGTGTTGGGAACCTTGTACTACGAAAAGTGCTCAGCAACACCAAGGTGGCCAATGAAGGCAAGCTAGGGGCCAACTGGGAAGGCCCGTATCGAGTAACTGAGATTGTGGGCATAGGAGCCTATAGATTGGCTGATCTGGACGACAATCCAATTCCGAGGCCATGAAATGTTCATAATTTGAGGAAATTCTTTGTTTAAAAGAATTGAGTTTTATTTTAGATTACACTACGTGATTGTGTGGGAATTACGAATGAAATTCCCTTGTTTTTCTTATTATACTTTAGTTATGGATTACTCTGTTTTAGTTGCAAGGGGTACGAATAACGCCCCCTTGAGTGCAAATTTATGAATACAGTCATTTCTTCTCAAGTATATCTAAGCTTTTTGATATAATCGTTTTTTAATATGAAATATGGAATATTGGTTTTATTTTCCTTATTCATATTGGGGAGCATGGGATTGGCACGAACGCCATATACGAATACATCTATTCTTGACAAAAGATAGTCTGATAACTGCGCACGAACAAACGCTAAAGTATGAGAAACTTACAAACAAACAGCTGTACTCCTAGTATGACGACACTTGGCATGCAGTCTATTCAGATACAATCATTTGAGCAAGTGATTGTGGTAAAAAGTATGAGATACTAAAAGTTCGAGAGACTTACATCTGACTTTTGATACAAATACAAGGAATTTAGATCAAAAGTTGGTATGAGATACCTCAAGTACGAAAAACTTGTAAAATGCCTAAGTACGAATATACTTAGTAAAATCTGAGGCTTGCATACATAAACATACAAGAAATCAAGTACGAAATACTTTATTGCTGGATACTTGGATCCGTTAACTTATCCGAGCATGAGAAGCATAAAATAAAGTACGAAATACTGTATTAGAAAAAGAGGTATGAAATACCCACAAAATTGTCCAAAGAAATTGGCAAAAACTCAAAATAACCAAAAGGTTTGCTACCAAACAGATTAAGTGTTGCGAAGAGAGCCACAGACTACTGTCATCAAAAGGAAAAAAACAAAAAAGTTGAACTAAAAGCCTCGCAGGGCTGCAAGATCCACGGTCGCACAGGACCTGCAAATTGTTCGGACCAGCTCAGTCCAGGTTTTGAATCTCTGGAGGAATGTCATCTGTAATCTCTGCAGCAGCAGTGCTTCCCTCCTCAACAATAGGTTCGTTGATAGCCTCCTGGACTGGTGTTTGTTCAATCGCTGCCCCCTGTGGTTCCACCTGAATCTCCTCATCAGCATCAGCGAACTCATCAATCTGCTGATCCACGTCATCGGCAGGGGCCTCATCCTGCTCTTGGTTTGCTGCTGCACGGCCACTAGGGAGATCGTTCTCAATCCATAAAGGAGAGTCCTCAGCAACACCAACCTTGGTCAAGCAAGCTTCCCAGCTTGCAGCCCAGATCTGGTCCTGGATTGCTGGCATCTGTCCCACATAGTCGCCCGTTGTAGCATCAAACCCCTTATCATATCTAGCTTCGAAGGCCGCCTTCTTAGTATTGTCAATCTCTGCCAATGCTTGCTTGAGGTTGTCTTCCGCAGTCTCAAGGCTGCCCTTGGCCTCAGCATAGTCTGCCTTGGCATTATCTCTTTCCTTCTCGAGCCTCGTGACTCTTCGGAGCAGCCTTGTGTTATCATTAAGCAATTTGACCCTCTCAGTCTCGGCTTCTTGGAATTTCTGCCCCAACATAACCATCTTCTGGATAAACTGAGGAACTCAAAAGAATTGAACGTCAAAATTCTTACGTACCACGAAAAAGGTATGAGATAAAATTATGTAACTAAATACCTTGATTCCACTGACGAGTCCAGTGGATATAAGCCGATCAGGAGATGATCTGGCCTCTTTTTGCATATCAACGGGCAAGAGTAGCCCTTGTGCAAGAGCCAGTGCCATCTCAGAGGAGCTCGCGCTATCTCCAGCATGCACGGGCCGATCACCCCTAATGAGTTGGGGGGTCCAGCTTTGAGGTAGTGCTTGGGGTCTGGGCGAGACAGGAGGTTGACTCGTACCTACTGAGACGTCCCTGGAGCCTTCATTTCTCGGGCGTTTATCCCGATGAGCGTCATTACCTTCGTGCGATGCGTCGGACTCGCGGGGAGATGAGGAGGATCGATTTGAACCACCCCTGTTACGGCGGGGTGGTGGTGGAGCGTGCCCGGTTGATGCTGCTCGGCCAGAGCCACGGCCGCGGCCGCGTGTAGGAACAGTCAGAAGAGAACTTAGATTTAGAGGCTGGCGGGTCATTGTACCTGGCGAAAGAGGTGAAGCTGAATACCCGGGCGACGAAGATTGGCTGGTGTCACGTTCGGGGGCTGAATGTTTGGCTTGATGTCGTGTGGACCTTCTGAGCCTCAGACAAGGGAGTGGGACACCTTCTGAGATAGGGACCTCACCAGGCTGCCCGGCAACCGTAACTTCGGTATCGCGCCTCGAACTCATTGGTTGGGGAACAGTTGATGTCGAAGCAGCGCTGGTACTAGGGTTGGCGAGCCTTCTGTCAATAACCCCTCTGTATGTAGGATTGTATCCTAGCAGCACGTTAGCGTTATGACCTCTACCAGCTGTTCGGGTACCAGGCTCCCTTGTGTATCTCAGAACTCTGTTAATGTCCTCTGTTCGGACGTGACTTGGAACGCATCTGGGCCGTTTGTTGGCGTTGTCAGCTGCAAGATCGAAATCCAAAACGAAAATTAAAAGCATGGAAAAGCTACGCGAAAGCGGTAAACAAAGAATTACAAGACAAAATCGAGAGCATACATGGGTAGCCCCATATGTGGGGGCAATGGAGCCCTATCACTTGGCCATCTTCCCCTATTGGCTCGAATGCTCCTATTATGTAGAGGAAATCAATCTCGTGGTCACGAGCAGAGTCTGGCAGATTTAGCACGAGCCGTTTGTCTGCCCTCCTAACCTTAAAGTAAAATGTATTGTACTCGGGGTTTAGCACGATGCTATACCACTACTGGATGTCCCAGATCCCCAATTGGGTCCCTAAGATCCTATTCAAGGCCACGATCCCCATCACTAGCCTAAACACGTTCGTAGAGACTTGCATGGGGGTGAGGCGATACCAATTCAGAACCTGACGAAGTAGAAAGTGAAGGGGAAATCTAACTCCTCCCTCAACAATGGTAACTATTGGGATACACATTCTGTCCCACGAGCCTCCGTCCCTATCTGCGCCCAAAGGGGCGAGTTCAAGGGCAACATTGTCAGGAATGTTATATTCCGTCCTAAACGCCGCCATGGCAGCAGGGGTTTCACACAGCTTCTTAAACTTACCGGGTTTTAGAGGGTTTTCATCATTATCCGCCATGGGTATACACGATTTAAGAAGATAAATCTAGAAAAGGGGACGAATGGAGCCCTAAGAAGTAGATGATTCAAAATGAAGAAATCCCAGTACGAGATACAAGAAGGGAATAAAGAGTCTTACGATGGTTGTAGCGGCGACGGTAAGAAGAACGGTAGAAAGCTTCGAAGCGGCGGTTATGGCGGAAAGGGTGGAGAAAGGCTTTTCGAAATGTTTTGGGAAGATACCCAAAAAGAGCCCTTTCAGGGGATTAAAGGGTGAGAAACGGAGACGAAACGTCTCCTCTCACGCCGTTACGAGTTAAAGTAACGGAAAGCAAAAACCGTGCTAATGACGTTGGCTAGAAATGTCAATTCAAATTTAATGCAAGGTGTACGAAATACGCCACGCGGAGTTGTTACCCCAAAACGGTATAATGACAAAACCGCCAAAAGCCTCAATGAATGTTAATACTATGACTGCCCGGGGTTAGACGAGTTTGGTCTAAAACGTTTATTTCTAAAAGCTTCACCCATTACCCCCGAACAGTGGCAAATGGATGAAGCTGGAGAGCAATTGTAGGGAGGTAATCCCGAACAGGTAAAATTAGTCACCGAACACGTGATGTACGGGGCCGCGAGGTAGGTGTAAAAGGCTTATCGCCGGGCAGTGCGACGAATGATGGTGTGGACCAGTGGCATGAGAAGTCATTGACCCAGGTAGTTTGTTTGGCTAATAAGGACAAAAGACATGTAAAATCATTTGTCCAAATGAAACGACATGGACCAGTTGCATGTGAGGTTATTGGTCCATGTGGACTGTTCGGCAACCAGGTAGCCGAACAGGGGAAGAAGTCGCCCTAAATCATGACGCGGCAAGAATGCTCCGGAAAGCTCCAGAATAGTAATATTCCATAAAGGAATGAGATCTCGAGTATATAGGATTAAGGCAAGGCACCCAACGTGAATGGGATATTTGGAAGATTAGGGGAAAGAGTCCCAAAAGGACTAAGAGTCCCAAAAGGACTAAGCTATTATACTGATAAGGGAACGAGAATTCGTGGGACACTAGGTTTCCTATACGAGATAGGAATCCTAAGGCAACAGGGATGCTTGGGCAGCAAGCATCCGTGCACCTATAAATACGAGATAAACCTAAAGGTAAAAGGTATGCAATATTTGGTTATCTCATATTGTTTTCCTACTGACAATTAGAGTTCGTTATTAGTTCGTGATACTAACTTTGGCATCGGAGGGCCTTTGCTACGAGAAGCAAAGTTGCGCTCACCCCTGGTTTGTTTTGCAGATTAGGGTTCCGACGAAGAACTAGGGTTCCGGTGTAGAGGCACGTGAAGCCGTTGCAGTTTGGTGTTGTCCAGAGCACCAATTGTTTTCATCCCCTACAGTTATCTGCCATGGCCAACACTTTCATTTGGTTGCTATTTTCATGGCTGCTACGTTTCTGCCCATGATCACTTCGGTACTGGCCATTTCTATTTTGTTTGTTGTGTTCGTACTTTTCTTTTTTGTTTTGTTCCTACAACAAGCTGTGCTATTTCCATCATGTATGTTCACGAGGACCTATTCCATTTATGGATTGTATTACCCCATCCACATATTCACCACTTGTGACTTGCTGTGGCAGAACTTTTGATTGCCAATTTTTTTTTTTTTCCCTTTCCTTTCACAACTCAACTATATTCAAACAAGTTGTTCACAGGGACCTATTCCATTTATGGATTGTATTACCCCATCCTCATATTCACCACTTGTGACATGCTGTGGCAGACCATTTGATTGCCAATTTGTTTTTTTTTTCCTTTCCTTTCACAGCTTAGCTATATTCAAACAAGTTGTTCACGGGGACCTATTCCATTTATGGATTGTATTACCCCATCCACATATTCACCACTTGTGACTCGCTATGGCAAAACTTTTGATTGCTAATTTGTTTTTTTTTTTTGCCTTTCCTTTCACAGCTCAACTATATTCAAACAAGTTGTTCACGGGGAGCTATTGCTCGTTTTGTTTTCTTCCTTTCACTATCCCATATGACTTTGCCTTCTTCTTTGGTCCTATATATATATATGCAGTATCCAATTAGCCAAAAACAAATACCAGACCTTTGCACCAACCCAATATCTTCCTCTTTTTTATCAGCCCAATATCATCCTCTTGTTTTCCTCATTTTACTCATATGGACGGAGACGGAGAATATGACTACGATATATATGATGAAGATATGTATGCTGATGAAGACTCGTACTATATGGATGAATACAATTGGGATCCATACTCTACCGGAAAAGGATCAAGTGTTCTCATCCCCTAACCTCGATCAAGGTAGCAGTGGAGACTAGATGTTGCAAGGCAACAGAGGAGAGTAGATGTTGCACAAGGCATTATAAACATCCACAATGATGTGTGCATGGTCAAGGAACCTTGTCATACATCCGCATTGACTAGTGCGGTGTGGGTCATTGAGTTGAACGTGGGTCACCCTAAGCGTATGTACCAATCATTTCGTATGAGCAAAACCAATTTTTTCACACTTTGTGAGTAGCAGGTGAACGGGTATGGGTTGGAAGAGGGGGAACGAATTTCGGTGCAAGAGCAAGTGGCTATCTTTTTATGGATTGTGGGCCAAGGAGCGAATTATAGAAATGCCCAAGAGCGTTTCCAACATTCAGGCGAGACAATATCTAGGCGTTTCCATAATGTACTTGTAGACACTAAAATTTCGACGAATTTGTGTGTTACAGTACTACATTCCCTTAATGCCATGGCTATCGAGTGGATTAAACCTTGGCCATGGCCTCGCGATGAAGTGCATTCGAAAATACTAGGGAACAGTAGATACTATCCACATTTTGCGGTAATTTTCAGCCTCAATTTTCCCCATATCCACTTTTTGTAATGTCATCTGCCTAATTGCCCTCCTAATATTTCGCATCAATACATGAACATATATTGTAGAATTACATTGGAGCAATTGATGGAACTCACATAAAGGCCCATCCTGAACTGGAGCAGCTATTGCGATGGATTGGTCGGCAAGGATATCCAACACAAAACATAATGGCGGCATGCGATTTTGATATGTGTTTCACTTTTGCATTAACGGGATGGGAGGGAAGTGCGCACGACACAAGGATATTCAATGATTGCTTAAGGAACCCAGATTTCAATTTTTCAGCCCCACGAGGAGGTTAGTCCACCAACTTTTGCATCCTGTTTAAGTTTTTTATATTTATTTCCATACTTGGTTCTCATAAAATCGACAATGAGTGCAGATGAGTTTTATTTGGTAGACGCCGAGTATCCAAATACTCAAGGTTTTTTAGCACCATACAAAGGTTGTATATATCATACTCCTGAATGGCGTAATGGAGCCGTACCAAGGAATGCATATGAAAAATTTAACAAAATACACTCATCCTTTAGGTGCACCATCGAAAGGACCTTTGGAGTATGGAAAGCGCGTTGGCCCATAGTAGGCCACATTCCCGTTGGGTACACCATGGAAACGCAGAGAGATCTTGTAACTACAATAATGGCCATCCACAATTTCATAAGAAGGAATAACATGCCTGATATTCCTTTTGGCTTCTATGATCGGCGATTGTGGGCTCCCCGACCGGGGTGCGCTCGAGAGTCGCCACCCAGATTTTTGAGATGGATGATCCGAGAAACCGAGAACTCATTTGAAAAAGACTTTTGGTCTGGCGAAAAACGTTGAGACTTTGGGTTCGGGAGCCACGTTATGAATGGGGAAGGTTTTGTTAAAAAGCACCACACTCGCCCGGTAAAACCGGTCTCTACTAAACATTTTCAAAAGGGAAATATTAAATATCTTTTAGAAAATCAAGCTCTTTAATAAACAAGTAAAAGGGACATGGGACATGGGAAATATATCACATTAACGTGTACGTGGTGCTACCTGTATAGAAAATGGTGTGCAAATGGTACCACGCGACACGAACTATCATAAGACCGCGCACGGCCTTATGATATGTTGTGCGGCCTACTTATGCTGCTATCAAACTTTCATCAGTGCTTATAACAACGCTCGGTACTATCGATACTCCGTGCATGACTCTTTAAAGATATCAAAAAGTATCTAGCCATTGCTTTATTTCAAAACAGTACCTCTTTCTTCAAGTCATGTACAGGAAATAAGTTTTGATGTATTTGGATTATTTAAGAAAGCAAATAAACCTTATTCAAGAAATAAAATATGACTTATAGATATGGTCTTATTCTGAAATTGCTGATGACAAATGTTTTAGCAATACAAGCACGCCTGAATGAAGAACAGCCATGATTCAGACAGTCTAACAGAGATTAATGAAAGACCGTGTGTTTTAACATACTACGCCGTGCGACAAACCAGAAAACCCCACGACGTGGTATATTCTGCACAGTGATTGTTTTTGTTTTCGAAAATAGATTTTAAGTTAGTATTTAACCTAAAAAGGGGCGGGGGGCCTGAATACAGAAAAGTTCTCTCAGGATTAAGATTGAGCCTAACCCAAGGAAACTTGGTTTCATACCTTTGATCTTGAGCTTGGATGAAGACGGATGGTGGTGGATGGGCATTGGTAAGGTTGGTTAAGGAAAAAGGAGAGTAGATGTGTGTGGCAAATAGGTATATTGGGTAGTTGGGATCTTAAAGTAAGTAAAAGGACTCACTTTAATGGTGACAAGAAAAATGGAGGATTTTAAGAAAGAAAGAGCTTATAGAATGTCTTTAGAGTAACTTTCTCAAGATTTGGAAGTAAGGAGTGGGTGTGAAAGAATGATGAGAGAGAAAGAGAATTCAAGGCCCCTTTCCCTTGAGTGGAAGGGTGTATTTGTAGGAAAGAGCCAAGGATTTTGAATTCAATGGCCATCAAGATGAACTTATGACCATTTGAGGCTGCCGGCGTGATCCAACCAATGACATCGATTCCTCATACTGAAAATGGCCATGGTGAAGTCATTTGGATGTACCTCAGATGGTGGGATATGCATGAGGTTAGTATGGATCTGACATTTGTGGCATCGTCGCACATATTCCACGCATTCTTGGTGAGCATCATGCCGTTCATGTGCGGGCCACATACTCTTTCGTGAATTTCCTCCATTACGTTCCTCATCTCCGCGCCCTAGATCCATAACTTGTGCATGCCGTAGTGTGACCTCCGATATAGATTCCCTCCACAAATGATGTACTGAGCCGCCATCCTTTGAAGGGCAATTATGTCTTTCTTGGTTGCTTCGACGGGGTATTCTCCTCTTTTTACGAATCTCCAAATGTCGCAATACCAAGGGTGACCGTCGTCAGGTTCGTCGATGATTAAGACATGTTGGTATACTGGCGTATCCCTTTGTTCTATTACAATTGGCCTCAACTTTATCCCAATAGGAATTTCGATCATGGCCACTAGTGTTGCCAACGTATCTGCGAATTGATTCTTGAGTCTCGGCACATGAGTGAAGGTTACCTTGTCAAAATGAGGGATAAGGTTCTCAAGATCTTGATGGTATGGCTTTAGCTTCTCTTTCTTGACTTTTCAATTGCCGTTGGCCTATGACACCACTAGGTTGGAATCCCCTACCACTTTCAGTTTTTCTACGCCAATTTCGATTGCTGCTTCCATACCCACAAAGCAAGCTTCGTATTCTGCTTGATTGTTGGTGATTTTAAAATTCAGCTTGAACGCGAGTGGAATGTGGGATCCATCCGATGCTATCAGTAACACGCCGATTCCCAATCCTTTCTGATTAGTAGCCCCGTCAAAGTACAATTTCCAAACATCTTCAGCTAAGGTCATTATGTCCTCGTTGGGAAATTTGAACTCGGTATCTTCACCTCCTTCGACTGGGCAGTCGGCTAAGAAGTCAGCAATGGCCCTTCCTTTTACAGACTTCCTGGTGACACACTTTAATTCAAACTCTAACAACATTAACAGCCACCGTGCCATTCTTCCAGTAAAGGCCGGTTTCTCAAATAGGTACTTGAGAGGATCCATTTGAGAAATTCACTTTACTGGATGGGCTAACATATAGTGTCTTAGTTTTTTAAAAGCCCAGACAAGTGCCGAGCATGTCTTTTTCAATGGAGAGTAATGTTCCTCACTTCCAACCATCTTTTTACTCAGATAATAGACAAACCTTTCAACCTCATCATCTCCTTCATGTGCCAGTATCGAAGACAGGGTGATTGACAGGTATAGGATCAAAGGTTTACCTGGTACGGGGGGCATCAATACTGGTGGATTTTGCAAATAAGTTCGGATTACTTCGAAGGCTTTATGGCACTTGTCATCCCACTTGAAGGGCACATCTTTCTTTAGTAAGCGAGAGATTGGCTCACAGGTTGAGGTTAACTTAGCAATGAACCGACTGATGAACTGCACCTTGCCGAGAAAACTTCTCACATCCTTTTTGGACTGGGGCGGCTCCATTTCTAGAATAGCCTTGATCTTTGACGGTTCGACCTCAATTCCTCAAGTGGTGACTATGAATCCGAGCATTTTTCCAGCTGTCACCCCGAACATGCATTTGGCAAGGTTAAGGTGCACCCTGTACTTTCTGATTCTCTCAAAGAACTTCCTGAGTGCAGGTAGGTGCCCTTCCCGCTCCTTTGCCTTGATAATCATGTCATCAACATAAACCTCTACTTCCTTATAAATCATGTTGTGCAACAAGATTGTAGTGGCTCGCTGATAGGTGGATCCTGCATTCTTTAATCCAAATGACATCACTCAATAGCAATAAGTTCCCCATTCTGTGATAAATATGATTTTCTCCCGATCTTCTAGAGCCATGAGGATTTGGTTAATATCTTGAAAAACCATCCATGAAAGATAGCAGAGCATGTCCAGCGGTATTGTCAACTAGCACATCGATTTGCGGAAGTGGAAAGTCATCCTTTAGGCTTGCTTTATTTAGATCTCTGAAGTCGACACAGACCCTAATTCTCCCGTCCTTTTTAGGGACGGGGACAATGTTTTCGATCCATTGAGGATATTCGGTTACCATTAGGAATCCTGCATTAATTTGTTTAGTGACTTCCTCTTTTATCTTAAGCACTCAATCAAGTCTCATACGTCTCAACTTTTGTTTTACGGGTTTTGCATCAGGATGAAAAGGAATCTGGTATTCCACGATTTCATGATCGATTCCGGGCATATCAGCATATGACCACGTGAAGACATCCTCGAATTTTCTTAGTAGACATATGAGGGCTTGGCGTTCTTCCGCAGATAGTGCGAAACCAATCTGAATCATTCGGGGACTCCCTTCATCTCTCAGATTTATTAAAACAACCTCTTCTTTTACAAGCTGAGCATGCCTTTCATCTTCCCTTTCGACTACGGATCGGATTTCTTTAGGAATGTCCCCATCGAAATCGATCTCTTTGTCATCAGGGTCAACATAATTTATTTTTAAGTTAGGGAAGTAAGCGGAATCATATTCATTTATTTCATCATCAGCAAAGGGCTCATGGACACCATACATACAGGTAGACTCAAACTCGAAGTATAGACTATGAGGGGTTGGGCCAAAAGGTGCCAACTTGGACTCAACAGATTTAGCATACTCAAAAGACTCAGAGGACTCAGAATCAGACCCATGACAGGTTGCACTTGGTAGAAGGATCCAATTCTTCTAATCTCCAGTGGCATCCATGATGAGTGAAGTTGGGTCTTCGAGGACCTCCTGTCCTAGCATCAGCAGCTCAGCTTGCATGATTGTACTCATTGGTTCGCCCTCCCTAAACAGGATCGCTAGACTCCCCATGTTAAGGGCTTCAATCCAATCGGTTGGTTTTGCTGGCTTCTTCGGGGCCTCTAATTCTTCCTCACTTTCTGGCCAGACATCATTAGCAAATATTTTGAACCCTGGTAACAGAGCATTGGTTTCTCTATCCCAAAACGGTTCTGGCTCCCCCTGGTAGACCTATTTCGCCTTCTCCTTGACAAAGTAATCTTCCAATCTGTCTCCCTTTTTCACCTTACTATTGCTCGAGGGCACATAGCCAAGGAAAGTTGCATGCATCAGGGTTCTACGAGTTTTGAACTTTGCAGGCCCTTGTGAGTTCTTTCCCAATCCTAATCCTAGCATGTAGGATATTTTCTTCATCATCTTAATGGCAACATTGCTGATGACGAAGTCATTATCAATTCTAATTGAAAAGATAGAATTAGAGGTATCTAACGAGAAGTCACCCAGAGCAATGTCTTCCTCTCCATGCTGGATTTCTAAAAGTGAGGCATTGTTTTCAGTAGGTGCATGAATCCCAGAGTCCCCATGAATGGTGAGCATGCCTGTTTCGAGTCCCAAACAAATTTTCTGATGGAGAATGGAGGGTATGGCCATGATATCGGGTCAATGCAGCCAAGGTCTTCCCAGCAACAAGTTAAAAGAGGCAGGAATGCTTACTACGTGAAATTCTACCTCCATTTGATAGGATCCAAAGGTCATTGGAAGCATAAGGGTTTCGACGACATCTCGATGAGTGTTATCATATGCTCGGACTTTGACTTCCGAAGTAGAGAAGTCCTTATTTTTGTACCCTAAGCAGTAAGCAACACGGAATAGGCAGACATTAATTGCTGACCCATTGTCGATTAGGATCACGGAAACCCATTTATCATGGCACTTTAGAGTAACATGGAGTGGCTTGTTATGATCAGTTCCTTCGGCGGGTAGGTCTCGATTAGTGAAGGTTATGGCATGCTTGACAGGTATGGTATTGATGAGTGCTACGAGCTCATCAGGAGTTATTGTGGAAGGGACTTTCAGGTGAGAAAGGGCTTGAATGAGTCCTTCACGATGGCGAGTAGAGTGAACAAGTATATCCCAAACAGACATTTTGGCCTGAGTCTGTTCAAGCTGTTGCTTAGTCATTCCCTTGAGGTTTTTCTCATGATGAGAGGGCTCTTTAGTTGACGGAGCAAAATGCTAGAAAGTGTTTTTGGTTGGGTAATGAAAAGGTTTGAGGGCTCTTTGGTTGGTGGAATTGTAGGGGTAGAGGAATCCCAAATTTGGAGGTTGGGGGGTTAATAGACACGACCACTCCTAGTCAGATGGTCAATCTAGCGATATTTCAACTTCTCATTCCATAAGTCTATGGGTGCTTTGCGCTTGGCTCCAATGGTGGTATCCTGGAGGTTGGATGCCAGATCAGCGATAACCAGATCTTCCCAAAGATCCTCTGGTTTCCATTGTTCAGCCTCTATTATTGCCATGTTCACAATCCATTCCTCATTTCCTACTTTTATGTTGATGACTTCAGAGCTGATCCAAGGGTTTGCTTTTGCTCCTGGTTTGTCTCCCCACAAGTTCATCATGGCAACATTAACATCCTTTGGGAAAGTGACTGTCGGTTCTGATTCTGCTTCTTCCACGAGGTAATCCATGGGGTTAAACTCACTGCTAGCCATTTCTTCCTCTGGTTCTGGGAGCCCTAGATTCAGTTGCCATGGGCCATAGCCGAAGCCGTTGCCAAAGTTATCAAAATTGTAGAAGTCTGGAGCAAGTTCCGGCCAACCGTAGACTGTTGTCCCGGATTGGTATTCCTCGGCAAACATTGCAGGTAGAGAGAACATGTCCAAGGGATCATCCTGGGCTAAAAGCTGATATTCACTCTGGGTTGGGTCCCATTCCCATCCAAAAACTTCTTGAGGGATCTGATCATTCTGGCCTTTGAACATCATGTACAAAGAGAGTCCATTAGGGGGATCAGCATGGACATTCTGCCAATCGACTTCCCATCCGGACTCGAATGGTGGTTCAACATTCCCTTGCAGATTGGTTGCTTCGAATTTTTCCCAATCAGCAATGAGATCTCCCCATTCCCATAGAAAGCAAAGAGCAGTTTGTTCAGGAATTTCTATAATGGGCTTAGGTTCTGTATCGGGAATAATGAAAAGGGTTGGATCAAAATCTTGTGCGGTTTGACCCAGGGCTAAGGTGATTTGATTAACACGGAAAGGGGTGTTATGTTGTGGTAAAGGATTTGAGATAATATTTGGTTTGTCAGGAGGAGGGGTATCAATGACCTTATTATCAATGAGATTTTGGATCTAATGACGAAGGCGGATGCAATTGTCGGTGGTATGGCCAGGCATCTGATAGAATTCACAGTAGACACTTTGGTTTAGGTTTGGTGGAATGGTTTAAGGTGGTTGGAGAGGTTTCAACACCCCGGCTTCTGTGAGTTTCTTGAGTAAGGCAGATCTGGGGGTGCTAAATTGGGTGAAGGCTCTGTTTTAGGATTTTGGTTTCTCGAAAATTTGGTTAACTTTCGCAGGCTTGGCGGATGAAGTTCCGGCTTGATTGGTGTTCCCAAAAAGAACATTGTTGTTACCGGAATATGCCCTTTTAGGTTTTGACCCTGTTTCCTTTTTCTCCAAAGTACCATCCCACAAGGCTTCCTCTATGGCCAATCCAGAGTCATAAAAAGTTTCAAAATTTGGTGTAGCCTGGGAGAGAACTACATATGGAGCAAAGGAGCTTGGCAAGCTCTTGGTTATGATCCGTATTTGCTCCGTGAGATCCGGTTTGTTTTGCATTTGGGCAGTCTTGGCTCTCCAACGCTTCACAAAGTCAGCAAAGTTTTCCTTCTCACCCATCTTGGTGTTTTCTAATTCCCAGGTAGTCATTTTCAGATCAACATTGAAGTCCTATTGGGCTACGAAGGCTGTCCCAATGTCTTCCCAAGTCCTTTTGTTAGATGGCTCGAGGGTAAAAAACCATTGTAGGGCAGGATCGGACAAAGACTCATGGAATAGCTGTGTCATAGCCTCCTTTTCGATCCCTCGCATAGAGAGAGAGCCAACATACCCCTGGAGGTGTGCCCTCGGGTCACCAGTACCGTCAAACTTCGCAAAGTCCACGCCTTTGAATTTTTCTGGCAACTTGGCGTTAGGGAATAAGCACAGCTTGCTCATGTCGACTTCTTCTTTCCTAAGTCGCCTTGTTTCTTGAACAGATTCTTTTAGCTTGCTGATTTTGGCCATAAGAGTGGCCAGCTTGGGGTCTGCAACGGGTACTTCTTCTTTGGGCTGCTCGGGTTGTGGAGGAGGTTTGGTTTGAAGCTTATCACTAATTTTTTGCATGGCCTCCATCATCATGATCATGTCACTCTTCATGGATGTAACAGAGGTCTTAAGTTGTGCATCGACATTGGCGATAGACTGCCTAAATTGAGCATCTAAAGTAGCCATGTCTTGCCTAAACTCCTCTATCCCATTTCCTTGGTCAGCCATTGGTAAAAGACTTTCGAGCGATATTTCTATTGAGGGTTTTAGTGGTGTTCCTGTTGCCGGTTGCCCTTTCTGCACTATTTGAACCTCAAACAACTGCGTGCCTTCCAGGGTGTCTTTGCGAACCAATCTTTAGGAGGGGCGAAACCAATTGAATACAGTCTCTTCTTGCGGACGATCAATGTTTCTGAACTGGCAACAGAGCAAAAGGGGAAATTCTCAACTCCTCATGGATACTCATTCTTCCTCTCTTCGTACCCCCTAGAAACTAAACCTAACACCTATCGTGATCCAACTTTCACTTAAAGTGCTGGTACATAAGATTTTCGGTAATCCGGGTAGGTACTGTCAGGTAGGTTAAATCCCGAATTCTTCAGAATTAGAGCCAATCTTCTTACCTTGACCATCCGAGGCAGGGCAATGTGATTACCGGAATCCAGATACGAGCACCATTAAAGTTTATCCTAGACCAAGGGAGCCGTTCAGGCATGGCAAACACCGGAGGTATCTCAAACTCCATGGATTTAGAGTCTTCTAGACTGACCGAATCCTAAGGGAGTCCTATCCCCTAGCCTATAAAATGCAATGATGCATGAATGGTATGCATGTACAAAAAAGAAAATGCATGTAAACAGGGTATATCACATAAGTTCTAACCATAGGTTCCTGTATTAGTTGGGAATGTTCTATGGTTATGTACAAGTGCAGAAGGTCGGTTTTGGTCTCAAAAGGGTTTTCCGGACTAGAGCCAAGATGTACTCCCCACGTCAAGTGTATTGCAAGACAGTGGTTGAATAGCACAATGGCTCATCATCGTCGAGGGTTACAAGGCATTCCGGGAGAGCTTGTCACCGGCGAACCAGGCAAGATTGCCAAAACACACTGGCGAGGCTTATGCAGTGCAGAGTGTACAGGATAAAAGAGCTTTATTTTCCAAAAGATATTAAAAACTCCCCTTTGAAAATATTTTTTCAAGCTTGGCTCTCAAAGATTTATCCAATACGTTTTATGCCTTCTTTTTTTTTTTTTAAAGTATGCAAGTAAAGTATTAAGTAAGACTTCTCCCCAATAGAGTCGCTACTATGGGTTTCTTGATTGGCGTGCACTCGAGAGTCGCCACCCGAATTTTTGAGATAGATGATCCGAGAAACTAAGAACTCATTTGAAAAAGACTTTTGGTCTAGCGAAAAACGTCGAGACTTTGGGTTCAGGAGCCACATTATAAATGGGGAAGGTTTTGTTGAAAAGCACTCCACTCACCCAGTAAAACCGGTCTCTACTAAGCATTTTCAAAAGGAAAATTTTAAATATCTTTTAGAAAATCAAGCTCTTTAATAAATAAGTAAAATGGGAAAGGACATGAGAAATATATCACATTGACATGTATGTGGTGCTACCTGTACAGAAAATGGTGTGCAAATGGTATGATGCAGAACAGAATGAAAGACCAGTAGGCCATCTGGGTCAGAACCACATCACATGGCCAATCATAAGACCGCGCATGGCCTTATAATATGTCGTGCGGTTTACTTGTGCTGCTATTAGATTTTCATCAGCGCTTATAACAATGCTCGGTACCATCGATACTCCGTGCGTGACTCTTTAAAGATATCAAAAAGTATCCAGCCATTACTTTATTTCAGAACAGTACCTCTTTCTTCAAGACAATGTACGGGAAACAAGTTTTGATGTATTTGGATTATTTAAGAAAGCAAATAGACCTTATTCAAGAAATGAAACATGGCTTGTAGATATAGTCTTATTCTGAAACTGCTGATGACAATGTTTTAGCAATACAAGCACGCCTGATGAAGAACAACCCTGATCCAGACAGTCTAACAAAGATTAATGGAAGACCGTGCGTTTTAACATACTACGTCGTGCGACGAATTAGAACGCTGCACGGCGTGGTATATTCTGCACAGTGATTGTTTTTGTTTTCGAAAATAGATTGTAAGTTAGTATTTAACCAAAAGGGAAGGGGGGGGGCTGAATACAGAAAAGTTCCCTCAGGGTCAAGACTGGGCCTAACCCAAGGAAATTTTGTTTCGTACCTTTGATCTTGAGCTTGGATGAAGACAGATGATGGTAGATGGGCGCTGGTAAGGTTGGTTGAGGAAAGAGGAGTGTAGATGTGCATGGTAGATGGGTATATTGGGTAGTTGGGATCTTAAAGTGAGTAAAAGGACTCACTTTAATGGTAAGAAGAAAAATGGAGGATTTTGAAAAAGAAAGAGCCTAGAAAATGTCTTTAGAGTAACTTTCTCAAGACTTGGAAGTAAGGAGTGGGTGTGACAGCATGATGAGAGAGGAAGAGAATTCAAGGCTCCTTTCCCTTGAGTGGAGGGGTGTATTTATAGTCAAGAGCCAAGGATTTTGAATTCAAATGGGAGAGGTATTTTCTGGGCGGGCTAGAAGTGCTTTTTCATCTAAGCCAACTTGTAGCTGTGACTCAAGTGGGCATGGCCGAAAGCTTGCTAAGCCAACCAGAACTTTATCCAAAATGTCGTGCGATTGACCTCATAATCTCGTACGGTGTAATGAAATTCATTATGCCACGCGATGTAGAGATGTGCTGTACGGTACTAAGAGTCCAGTTCTGGGCTTTTAGGCTTATTTTAGACTTTTGGGCTTTTGGTTGAGAGAGTCTCCATCCAAGCTTTCTAAAGTATCGTTTCCTTTATTTCATCATCGGAACGTTCAAAGACCCTCCGAGGTTCTGATTAGAGTGTCTACAGCGACCTAATTTCTGGCCTTCAGATGCTGGTGTGGAAACTACAACACCTAATGGTCAACATGGACACGTGTTAGTTGGGGATGATCAAGACATGAAAAATGTAAAGGCTTCAATTCGGGATTGGATTGTCGCTAACCGTACCTGTTAGATGAGTTCTTCAGTGTGGTAGTATGTTTGTTCAATTGGAGTAATTTTTTTTAATCCGAACTTCTGTAATATTTGGTATTGTAATGTATTTTGTAGTATGTTTGTTCAATTTATGTAATTTGGTTTAATCCGGATTTAAGTAATATTTTGTGTTGTAATGTATAGATTATAAATTTCATCTCTTCTTGTACTGTTTGGTTTTCCCATTACTTTGGTTTAAACTTCATTGTTAATTTAATTTATAATTCAATAACATTTTTCATGGAAAAGTAACAGCTGTAATGACCCGGATTTTGGCCACATTTTTTTTAGAATAAAAAATTTGTTATTTCAAATTTTACTTGTTTAATTATAATAATTATTAGATTGTAAAATTCCAAAATTTAATAAATTAAAATTTATAGTTTGATTCAAATAATTTATGTTAGTGATTTAAACTTTAATCAAATCTTAGTTTTATTCTAAATAATTGCCTAAGCTATATCATATACGTGTATATATATAAAATCTGCGTGTATTTGACACAATACTTTCACCCCACAAAGTAAGGGATTTGGTTCCCTCTCCCCTCTCTCTCTCTCTCTCTCTCTCTCTCTCTCTCTCTCTCTCTCTCTCCCTCTCTCTCTCTCACACACACACACACACCCCTTGGCCAAACCACCTCTTCCTCCGACTCCTTAATTTCAGCAGCCATCATGATCTCCTACCTCCCCCATTTACTCCAATACTTGCCCACTTTCCCTCCTCTCCCTCTACTCTCTCATAATTCCCTCTCTTGCTCTCCAAAAATCAGATTCCAAACACACCATACACACTAAAAATCCAGAGAAAAAGTCAAGGAGAAAGAAAGTTTTCAAGGTCCAACAATGGTGGTCTGGAGAGAAAATACGAAGTGGGTTCCAATTCTGTACTCATTCGAACACAAATATGCACTTCACTAACTCTAGCACGATCCCAAACACCTCTGAACCAATCCCAAGTCAGCCCCGGTGTCCTGTTGGTCCATCGTCTTCTCCGATTTTTTCAAAGCCGTCCGAAATAGTCCGAACTCCTTAACAAATTTTTCGGCTGGAACTGAGGTAAAATAATCGCTTCTCTGCTCTCTCCTAAGTATATTATGTGATTACATATTGATTTTACGATCCGGAATGAAACAAATCGATCTTGACATGCGTGGTTGAAACCGGCCATTTTCCTCTGCTTTTTCGCTGCAATGAACAGTAACCCACGAGTGGGTTTTCAATTATTGAGATCACTTAAGCACTCCTAATTATTTATCCCTAAATGTTAATTTAAACAAATTGTAATAGAATAATTTGAAACCGCGGATCAGAGCCAAGGAAACAAGTCACTGCTCTGTTTTTTGTTCTCTTTGCAGTTCACTGTTCATGCACGTTTTTAAAAAAAAAATGATAATGGAATTACAGATACCCCCTGTGCTATCTTAGTTTTCAGATCTAACCCTAGGCTATATCTAAACATATTTCTACCGGTAGAGTTTATATAACATAAATGGTTGCATGCTATGTTGATCTGATTGATATGTTTCACTTGAGCCTAATTGGGTTGACTTCTTTACTGCATCTATGATAGAATGATAATAAATGAATTATATGTTACTGTAAAATAATTCTTATGATAAGTTATGAAATATTTTATTCCTTGATAGATTGATAGCCAATCCAGTGGATAGCTATAGACGTAGTAGCGACTAAACCAACCTTCTAATTTTTTTTTTAAGAAAATTTCTTGATCGATAAACAAATTTAAGGGCATCGGCCAGCTCATAAAACACTACGTGCCTTACTTTCTCGCACCATATTAAATGTTATATTGTTGTCTCATTGAAATGTATCGTGTTTGAATTGTTGTTGATTGTTTCATATTGTATGTGCTAGTCGGACCTAGGTTCATCAGGTGGTTACGAGTAGTGACGATGTTAAGTAAAAGAAAAATGGCGAAGTGTTGGAAGTGTGAGTGTGAATTGTGATTTGAGCCGTGGTGATGTTAAGGGTAACTAATGGGGCCCTGTGTTGAAATGGGTAACCAATGGGGCCCAGTGTTGAGAAATATTATGATGCTAATGTATGATACGTCATGGGAAGTTTCTCTTTGAGGAAGAGAATGAGATCCATGAGACGATTATAGCTAGAATGGGGTAGTTGATGTCCGACCCTAATGTACGATATGTCATGGGATGACTCGATCCTCCTGTTATGGTTTTAAGTGAGAACATGCTCGGTACATAACTTAGGTGCGCTCACCTAGGACCCTGGTACAGGATAAGCAAGAAGAATGGTGGACCCATGAGACGGTTGTAGTTAGTAGATGTGGGAGGAAATGATCTCGTGGAGAGAATCCTTAGATTTCATGTAAGATGATGGATAGTAAAGAAAAAGATGATGTGCTATTATTCTGTACCTCTCGTGTATTATCAATTGTGATATTATTGTTATTATTGAACGTTAATTGTAGAGTAAGGGGTTGGTAGGATTGGGATTATTCTACTGGGTTAATTATCACTCACGGATACGTTTGTATCTTGGTAAATCAGTTGCTTCGGCGATCAATTTGGCAGATGGTGCAGGGTTCAATGGTGGAGCTGTTTGACGCAAGAGGAATACTAAAGGCAAAGACCGAGGATGCTCGATAGCTATATCAATACTAGAGTCGCTCTGAAAATGTTTAAATAAAATGTTAGATTTTTTTTTTGTATATATTTTGTAATGTAGATTTTGTATAACGACAAAAAGAGGCCTAATAGTTTATAAAATTCAGTGTATTTTAGGGTTAATATTTCCAAAATTCCGTGGAAAATCAGAGCGTTACAACAGCAAACAATAATTGAAATAATAAAAATATAATTAAAAAAACAAGGGACACTAGTTCATGTACATAAAAAATTTCGGAAGTAAATTTTAAATAAATTCAACCCAAACATTATTTATATACATTATACACCATTATTAATAACCGGGGGTAACATAGTAAAAAATTAATCCATAATTCATTTTCATTCCATATCTTTCGAATACTACTCCTACTGCAAAATGCATTATGCACATATCATTCAAACACTCTATCAAATACAAAATACATTCTGATCATAATCCCAAAAGCCAAAAAGGCAAAAAGTGAAAAATGAAAAGCCAATAAGTTGGCTCCCCCCTAAATTGCTTTGTTAGTTTTGTACAGTATCAAATTTTGTGGATTTTTAGAGCAAGTTTACCGGTTATTAGCTAAACAAATTTGTGAACAGTGCACATTTTTTATTTTACGTACTCACATTTCTTTCAACACTACATCAATACTATCTATTTAATCTATCCTCTATTAAAATATATTTTCTTTCCTTTTTCAAGGGTGCACCAAAGTGCAAATTTTTTAAAAAAGAAGAAAGAGAGAGAGAGGGGGACGGAGAGAGGAGAGAGAAATTGATATTACATATCTGATGTATAGTGTTTCTCTACTTGTGCCGAAGCACTGTAGATAAATGTATTTTACCGCAGCTTTTGAAGAAGCTGCTTCATGTGCTTCTTTTGTACTTTTGCAATCTAAAATACCTAAAAGTTCAATATACCTAAGCTGATGTTATTGCTCTTAACTCGTCTCGACGAGAGTAATCGAAAAAGTAAAAAATTATTATCAACACTCCTTATTCAATTGTAATTTTTTTACTTTTGTCGATTCCTCTCTTTAAAACGAATTAATAATCCACAAAAATTTGATGCAAAACTAACGAATGCAAAAAAAAATAAAAAATCGAATAAGACCAAAAAAAAAAAAGCCACTTTGATTTATTTTGCCAAAATAGGCCTTTATGTAGTATTATTAAGATTCATTATGTTTGACTGGCTCAATTTGAATGACAGAATTAGAAAATTAGGATTGAGTATGTTATTTCTAGGAATGTCTCCTTTTTCAAGTGTCTGCTTTGACCATTGAAAGCATGAGAATGGAACAGTTTTTCTTAATTTTCTCGAGCTACTCTTTTAACATTTTTTGGTAAGGAGTGTATTCGAGTCAACTTGCACACTTCGAGACTAATCTCTATAGCCCTCACGGGCCTTTGGGACGTTCTTATTGTAGCCCATAGGTAGCTCTTGAGGGAGGGACCCGGGGGAGCAATCTCGAAGCCTTCACCAGATGAAAAAAACCTTGAATTTCCTTTCAACGAGCAATGGTAGAGACACATCAAAGTTTACATCTTTTTACGTCTCTCTCACAAGTGATGGTAGGACCCATAACACTTTTTAGATGGTCCCACAATCACTTATGAGAGAAGATGTACAAATGAATGTATACTCGGATATGTTCTTCATAAACTATATTTTTTGATCTACTCCTTTCGCAATATCTTTTATTTCTATTAGACTATGAGGGTGTTTACGGGGGTGTTCCGGTTTCTTAAAAAAAGAACTTTTAGAAAATGAAGGTAATTTCAAGCTCAAAATCATGTATTACACAAATAATTTTCCTACAAATATGAATCTTGCTTGATAGATCTCATTGAGATCTTTTAAACGGTGCAAAAAAAAAATTGAAATATTATTTTTCATTTTCGTTATATTTGAGTTTGAAATTACTTTCTTTTTAAAAAACAATGTTTAGAAAGAAGGCAGAACGGGGTGTCCTTTCCTTTTCGCATTTTTCACTCTTCATTTTTGCATTTCGGGATTTGGCCAATCACCACCTGAAATTGTAACGACCCAGATTTTTGCCCTATTTTTTTTGATTAAATAAATTATTTTTAATCAAATAGTCTATAGTAATCGATTAACTATTTTAAAGTGTAATTAGACTAAACCAAAACCTAGATTAATTTTTCGTGACTAAAATTAGTTTAGCAAAATTTTAATTCAATTTGTAACTATAAATGTGTGTACATATTTATCTATATAATTTATACTATTAACCATCCCACAATTTATGGGATATGGTTACCCATCTCTCACCAATCTCTCCCTCTATCTTTATCTTTTCACTTATCCACTTCTCTTCAAACTATTCTCAAACTATAACTCTCTCTAATCATCCATATCATCCCACTCTCCTACTTTTTTCCACTACTCCTCCTATATTACTCTACGTCTACTACAAAACCAAATCCATCTCTCCATTCTTTTCGGCTGACAGAGAGATGTGAGTAACATAACTTTATCCCATAAACTCAATTTTCGTCCATATCGCGTCCCTCTGTTCATGGCCTGTCTCCTCCTAGTTGATGACGTTTTTAGGCCTGAGTTTATTCACAAATGTTGTAGAGGGCGTCGAGATCTTCGATTTCAACCGAAGAATCGCCCAAAACGGTCAAGAATTGATAGAGTTATCGCTATTCAAATTTAGGTAAAATTCTCGGATTCTGATTTCCAGGCAGATTTAGCGACCCTTCTAAACTTCCACTTTTCTCCTAGTTCGAATGGTTTTCGGGCTTAGACTTCTTCACAAAAGTTGTAGAGCGTTTCGAGATCTTCGCGTTAGACTCAAGGATCGGCAAAAACGAACAAGGCTTGATTGGGTTATTACATTCCGAAGTTGCTGCCGGAATACCAAACTTTCGCCGCCAAACAAAAATCCACCGGACTCCATAGTCGAGCTTTTTGTCCGGATTAAAGGTAGTATAATCGCTCCCCTATTTTCTCCAGTATATATAGGTAACTATCTGTGCTAGTTTTAATGGTTGGAAGTGACGAAAATCGAATCCCATGTTGAAACCGAAAAGAACCGAACCGATATTCTGTTTTTCTCCTCCTGCGTAATCTGCTTCTCTTTGTTTTGAAATTTTATGCTGTTATCACACTATAACCCCTAGAGTTTGTATGCTTACGGATTTAACCCATATGGTTTACAAGTTAACCCTAAACAGGGGTTTCACCCCACTGTATATATTTGTCTTGTTATGGTAGAACAAGCTTTGAATGATTACAAGTGTTAAATACATGACAACATTTTTTTTTAGTGTTCTGGAATGTATAGATGTTAGCTAAATCTTAATTAAGTTCCTAGAAAAAATATACGTATATGATTAGATTAGTTAGATTGAAGTTTAATAATAGAAACGAAAGATTTACACTAACATAACATCAGGAGGACCGTTGTATTTTTTTTTTTATACGATAATCGGTTTTATTTTTTTTTTAAAAGTATCAATTGAATATTAGAGTTTTACAAATGTAAATTAATTAATTGCACCTTTAGATTTTGATACCGTAAGTTGCCGTAGTGGATCAACTTTATGATTCAATAATTGTACTTTAGTGCTTAAGAAGTTATCTCAGTACGTTATTAAAGCTAAGCCTACAAAATTGTAAATGACACTTTGAAATTTATAAAAAAAAAAACTATAATTAATTTACTTGTTCAACGAACCTTAAGGGCATCGGCTCAATCATAAAATATTATGTGTTTACGTACTCGCACAATATTATTTGATATGTACTTTTACCTCATTGAAATGTATCATGCTATGAATTGAGCAGTTATTGATTGTAATGTTCGACGTGCTAGAATGGACTTAGGTTCACTGGGGTAGTTACGAGTAGAGAATCATGTAGACGTTGTTAAGTAAATGGAAAATGGTAAAGTGTTGAAAGTGTGAGTATTGTGTGGATTGTGAATTGAGCCATGGCGATAGCAAGGGTAACCTATGGGGCCCTGTGTTGAAATGGGTTACCTGCGGGGCCCAGTGATGATATTTTGGTGACCCTAATGTATGGTACGCCATGAGAAGTTCCAAAGGGTAATCGTGCCTTGCAAAGCCAGCAAGGGGGATTGTCCCATGACACGATCATAGTTAGTGGCTTAGGAATGGTGGCGATCCTAATGTATGGTACGCCATGGAAAGTTTCAAAGGGTAATTGTGCCCCCTGTTATGGTCCTAAATGAATTCATACGAGGTACATAACTTAGGTGAATTCATTTGGAACCCCGTGTGCAGGACAAGCAAGGGGGGGATTTTCCATGACACGATCATAGTTAGTGGATGTGGGAGGAAAGGATCTCATGGAGATGATTCTTAGATTTCATGTAAGATGATGGATAGTAAAGGAAAAGATGATGTGCTATAATTCTGTACCTCTTGTGTATTATCAATTGTGATATTATTGTTATTATTGAATACTAATTGTAGAGTAAGGGGTTGGTAGGGTTGAGATTATTCTACTGGGTGAATTATCACTCACGGATACGTTTGTATTCTGGCAAATCGTTTGCTTCGGTGTTCAATTTGCTAGAGTGTGCAGGATTCCACAGTGGAGCAGTTGATACAGGTGGGATCCCTGGAACGGAGTCTGGGCCAACGTTGCTTGGAATTCGTGTCAAAACTAGAGTCGCTCTGGAGTTACTTTTGTTAAATAAATATACATAGATTTTCTTTGTATTATTTTGAAATTGTAATTTTTGTATAAGGATAAATGGGGGCCTAGAAGTTTGTAAAATTCAGTATATTTTAAGAATAATGCGCCCGAAATTCCTTGGAAAATCGGGGCGTTACAGAAATCAGTCCTAGAAAATGCATCTTCAATTTTAAATGATAGAGGCAAAGAAACTAAAAAACTTGTCCAGAGGAGTTTGAGACTGCTCATTTTGGATTCCAATTAGGAACAAAATCATTTTTTTTCCGGATATTATCTCTAAATTAACTTCCAAATTCTTATTGCATTGTAAGTTCTATTAACAGAAACAAGAAACACATCAAAAGTCAAAATTATAAATAATTGATAAAGAATGATACATAGCAAGTGGTTTAACCATATTTAAAATTGATATTATGCACTAGAGAGTTTCAAATGCTAAGTGGCAGCTACTTTTTTATTTAGTCATCTTTTCTTGTCAATGAAATGGAGTTGTTGTAATATTTTGAATATAAAATGTGAAAAAAAAATCGACATACGAAGTGTATTAAGGTGATCAAATAAGATATCAATTTATTAAAAATACGCAAAATTGGGAAAAAAATGGTGAGTGGGGTCTACTTATTATATGTAAAATAAAAAATTTCTATGAAAGTATAAAGGTTCGCCCCCCTCTAGTATTTTGGGGGAAAAAAATCAAATGGTAGTAAGTAGTTAATAACTTTTGAAATGCAAGGATACCAACGTTAATTTTTAAACGCCATGGGTTAAATAAAACAAAACATAGTGAGAATTAACATAGTGAGTACTACTCAATTATTTAACTCTTAGTTTTTCTTCTCTCTACCTAAAAAATCTCCATGGCACACCAGACCTCTCTTCCTCTTTCTTGGCACAAGAATCCCACATCGTCAAGACTTTGAAGGCAATTTCGAGAAGAAAAAAAAATAGGAGAAGAGATTTTGA
The DNA here is from genome assembly GCA_019656275.1 of Rhododendron kiyosumense. NCBI lineage: Eukaryota > Viridiplantae > Streptophyta > Magnoliopsida > Ericales > Ericaceae > Rhododendron > Rhododendron kiyosumense. The sequence goes on along the minus strand of BPLS01010836.1, from coordinate 8,944 downwards.
GAATTCTAAGTAATTTTGGTGAAATTTAAATTGTAACTATGAAATGTACGTGTGAATACTAGACTCCGCAACACGATGGGGATGAACTTTAGCAAGTTTCTAATCACTTACATGGAGAGGGATGATGCAAAAAGGTTTGATGTCAATTCTATCATCGATGTTTTTAATGATATGAAAGAGCGGAATGCAATTGAAGATACCTCATTTTACTAGATAAACAGAGGTAAGTCGTTAATACTATTACAATATGTTAATTTATGAAAAGCATAATTAAGTATGGAGTAGTCATGTTGCTATTTTTTATATTTTTGAGTTTTAATGTATTCATGTTGTTATGCACGTTTCTTTTTATTTTTTGTCTCGCATACATGACCGCCCCTGTGTAGTGAAATTCTTGACTCCGTCCTGCCAAGGATGGAGCCAGGGAGGGGCCAGTAAGGGCGGTCGCCCCAGCCAAAAGAAGAAAAAAAACTCTACTTATTATATGTAAAATAAAAAATTTCTATGAAAGCATAGCGGCTCGCCCCCATTTAGTATTTTGGGAGAAAAAAAAAATCAAAGGGTAGTTAAGTTGTTAGTAATCTTTGAAATGCAAGGATGCCAACGTTAATTTTGGAAACACTACGAGTTATATAAAACAAAACATAGTGAGGGTTAACATAGTAAGTACTCAATTATTTAACTCCTAGTTTTTACCCACAGAAATCCCTAATCGTTAAGAGGGTTTATACGTTTTCTTCTCTCTGCCTAAAAAATCACCATGGCACACCAGACCACTTCCCTCTTTATTGGCTCAAGAATCCCACATTGTCAAGACTTTGAAGGCAATTTCGACTTTCGAGAAAATAAGAACATAGAAGAAGAGATTTTGAGAACTCTAAGTAATCTTGGTGAAATCTAAATTGTAACTATGAAATGTGTGAATACTAGACTCCGCAACACGATGAGGGATGAACTTTAACAAGTTTCTAAATCACTTACATGGAAAGGAATGATGCAAAAAGGTTTGATGTCAATTTTATCATCGATATTTTTAATGATATGAAAGAGCATAATGCAATTGCAGATACCTCGTTTTACTGGATAAACTGAGGTAAGTCGTTAATATTTTTGCAATATATAAATTTATAAAAGCATAATTGAGTATGGAGTAGTCATGTTGATATTTTTTACATTTTTGAGTTTTAATGTATTCACGTTGTTATGCACATTTCTTTTTATTTTTTGTGTCGCATACATGATCGCCCATATGTAATGAAATTCCTAGCTCCATCCCTGGACTGACACCACGCTTCATTTCAAAGGGCTTCTATTCACCTATACAATGCCTTAGAGAGAGAGATGCAGAAAGAGAACCGAAAATAGACGCCACCTCGAGAAGTACTGAGAGGGAGATGAATGGACAAAATCCAACTGAATGATATCATCATTGCCCTAGTGTTCCTTTATCATAATAGCATAAATGGTTCTAAGGGGCCAAAATATAAAAAGACAACAAAGAGTTGTCCATTGAAACATTTATCAAACAAGCAATAGGCAAGGAAAAAATGAAAAGCATTCTACTTTAAAACCTATCGTGAATAGCTGTGAATGATCAACCATACCAAATCAGGGGAGAAATTGTACTCTTAAGCAATGTATAGTTGATTTCGCCTGTTGGACAACTATCAAACTTATATTTCACACACAATACATGTCGTTAATTTCTATTTAGAATCAAATATGGATCAAGGACAAAGTCACGGAAAGTGAAAAAAGAATCAACAAGCTTGTTCGATTAGCAATTAAAAAATGAAGGGGGTATGTGGCTCCCTCGAATTAGCAAAATGCTAAATTGCATTCATTCTGAAACCTCATGTGTGTCGGTTTGCGAATATGGCCACCATACATTCCTTTCCTCGCCATTGGGCATTTCTTCCATTTCCAATGTATACAATCAATGCTATCCAACATCCCAGGAAATCCACGCCGTTCACTAACTGCTAACAATCTAGCAATGTCATCGCTAGTGGGTGACCTTAAGTATTCACCGAAAAAATCTCAATCATCACTTTGACAAATCTCTTTAGACTCTCTATTGCGGTGCTTTCTTCTATCCTCACAACCTCATCTAAAAAATCAGGCGATACCCCAAAAGTAAGGATCCGAATTGCTGCCGTCGTCTTTTGAAGCGAAGACGAACCAAGCATTTCAACAGCATTTCTTCCTTGGACCAAGTATGGACCATGTGCTTCCACTGCAGTTTGAATACGGAGAAAAAGAGAATGGCTCATATGAAACGTCCTTCAAAAGTACTCGAGAGGATAAACAGGTGGTTCGGTAAAGGAGTCACAAAAAATCCTTTCATGGCCAAGGATAGTCCGGCAACGAATATAATTACGACCTTGAATTGAACCACGATGTGGGACTATTCCTCTCTCACTATATAGTCTTTCTTCTTCCATAGCAATTACGGTAAGTACCTCCAAATCATCATCAAAGTCATCGAGAAGAAGAAAGTTTAGTAGAGGATTGTGAGACATAAAAAAGATACGGAATGACGTTTCAACAAAATTAAAATTGAGATGTGTGTGAAATTAAGGGGAAATAGGAAAAAGAATGAAATTTAGAATAATAAAATTCAAGTTGAGATGGTTGTGGGAATGTAACAACCCGAATTCTTAAACACCTCTACTTGTCTAATGAACCCAAAGAACTAATCGAAAGATTTACACTAGTAATTCAAATCAAGAAAGGCTTTTCCCCCACTTTCTTAATAGTTTACATAATTTTGCACATCCACCTTGTTACATACCCTTTCCAACCCATGACCCTACTGCCTAAGAGAACACCCCCGGCTCTCCTCCCCCTCCCCCTTCAAAATACCTTTCTTTCCTTCTTTATAAAAATTGGTGAGTCACCTCTCAAAGTTGTCTAAGATGGACACATGCCCATTAGCTTTTCCAGTTTCCTCACACCCCCCCCCCCCCCGCCCCGCCCCCTCCGTTTCTTCTTCCTTTTGTTTTTATAGTGCATGGTTGCTCATGAGATGCTTGTCTCAATAGGTGACACATGGCTATTTTATTTCCATTTTTTTTGGTTTCATATTACAACCTTTTCATTTGCACACCCAACATCACCACCCCTCACGTGCACACACATAACCCACATGATTGACACTTGTTTTAAGATATTCTATTCTCAAATTTCCACTTATACCTACCATTTCCTTTGTTACAAGTAATTGGATTTAAAGAACCACCAGAAACCCACTTTTTGCGTAAATAAAAGTTCGGGTATTACAGGGAATGCATGGTATGAACTTATTAATAGATGAAGGGAAAAAATAGTTGTTTACCGGTTCAGTGGGGAAAAAAGGCTGTTGAAATTTTCAGAACGGAAATCTAAAAATTGCAAGTTGCCATTTTTTACAGGTTACCCTTTTTTAACATTTATCTTTGCATAGCCCAATTGCTTAGGCTATTGGAAACTTCACACTTGTAAGGGCTACTAAACTAGCATTTGGACCATTTAGATAGTCTATTTGTCTAGGATTGGCTTGAGGCTATTGGAGATGCTCTAAGAGCATAACAAAAAATTAAGGAAATTGAAGCCACAGGAGGAGTAACCATAACATGCATAGAATGAGATAAACATTAATAAAAAATAAGCAAAAACTTTTGACCCCGGGAAAGAGAGGGAGAGAGAAGACTTTGGCGGTGGTCAGGCGTCGGGTTGGATCTCCTCTACATCGATCTTCTTCTTTGATTTCTTCGATCTTCTCTCTCTGTTTGGAACGTAAAAGTGTGAAGAGTGGAAAGGGGGTTGTTTGTTCTGGAAGAGGGTTTTAACCCATTTTCCCTTTATAACACGTATTCAAAACTTGCGTGGCTAGACTTGGATTTAACCCCTCTCTAAGGAAAATAAGGAATCACTTAAGACAAGGGAGCTATATACACAGTTTTTGATTTCCTTAAAAAAAGGAAGAGGTATATAGTGGTAATTTAATTAAGGAAAATGCTAATAACAACCTAATGAGCTATCAATAAGGTAGGAAAATAACGAAAAGCACAATTCTATATGCGTTAAACTTGTTTGAATAGTGTTAAAAGTGTATTGAGAAATGTAATTTTTTTTTGTATATTACTGTATTGATAATCCAATGAAAGTCAATAGCATAACCGTTCATTCGAAACATGATATTCCACAAAAGAGATACGTACTTCAAGACTTGGATAATAGATTTGGCTCTTAACCCATATGATTGTATGGTTGTACACTTGACGGCTTGACTTCCAAGAGAAAGGTTCAGAGTTCGAGTTTGTTAATACAACCAAAAAAAAAACTCGGATTTAGAATAATAATCCACGACAATGCAATTATTCTCCTCACCTTTCACTGATCTGATATTTTCCCAAGGCAAAATCCCTAACATGGGTTGTACTCCTACATAAAGAGGCGAACAAATATAAAAGTCCACGAAACCCCCGATATCTGCAAGTGTCTGCAAAATCTAGGGTTTGTTGGTTCGTCGCTCTCTACAGGGGTTTTTTGCACACACACACATGCGACCGCCAAACTCTCTCCAATTTGTTCCCGGAATCGCCTGATTTCTATCCAATCCCTTCCTCTCTTTGCTTCTCATTGAATATCAATTTTGAAGGCGGGGTTTTCAATTTCAAGGATGATAATATCTTTCCTCTTTAGGTGCTGTTCATCGTCATCGCTCGTTACAAAGCTCCGAAATCTCCGTGTCTTCGGCCCTGGTTTGAATCCCTTCGCTCCCTACAACATGGCCGATCACTCTTCTCGCTAATTCTTTGCGTACCGCGATTTTTGTCGTCTTCTTTTCAATCATGTAAAAAAACCCCGTTGAAATCTCGTCTTCAGATCTCATCTATTCCTTCAAGTTCTAGGGTTTTACGCTATTGTGACTCGAAGGTTATATATTAGTTGTGTTGGTTAAACCTTGAAAGTTAAGTTTTTATTTGAATTCGAATCTTCCCAGGACCTGTAGGTAGTTTTCTGGGTGTTAGTACGCCAAAAAAAAAAAAGAAGGGTTTGTGTCGTAGCGATTTAAGGGGAAATATCTCTGGTTTCTTGACTTGAAGTTGGAGCTTCGTTGAGCTATAAACAAGTAGTTTCCTGGTTATTTTAATAAACCCCACCAACAAATATGCCAGAAGCCAAATTGGGTTCGATTCGGAGGACCCAGAGCTTGCGTAGGTCTGTGGGGGATAGGGACGATCGAGGTTGGACTTTACTTCACGTTGGTGCCCGAAGAGGTGATGTTAGGGAGGTACGTTTTCTTGCTTCTGTTTTGACTACTGTTTGTGATATTTGTAATTAACTCTCGTGTCCAAATGTCTGAAATTGTTGTCCATGAATTATCTAGTTCCTACATAGTCTTTGGTGCTGTATTTCTTAATAATCAATTCAAAACTTGGTAGTTTTATAGCGATACAGGTAGTTGTTGAATTACCCGGAATGGCTGATGCTATCTTGATCCATTGTGACAATTAGTTGATAGTGGGTAATGGCCTGATTCCTTGTGTATGTGAGAGTAGCAAACCACATATTCCCTTATAATTGGCTTTTGATGTCACTGTTTCTATCTTGGATATGGAATTATCACTTATCGCGCTTTTTGGAAAATATGTTATTGCATCTCTCACGTGTCTGAAATCTGGCTCTTATTTGTTGTTCTTTCCTCTTCCCCTTGCATTATAGATTTGCTGGAGAAAGAAAATGAAAAATCTTGTTCCTGCTACCCATCAAGAGTTGAAATGGATTTTGTATCATTTAGTGCGTTAATTTTATTTAACCTACACAATTTGGAATTAAGTGTGGTATGGTGACTCAGGGCTGCAAACAAACCAAGCTGCTAGCAAGCAGCTCGAGGCTCAGCTCGTTTGGGCTTGGCTCGACTCGACTCGTTTAGTGATCAAGCCGAGCTTGAGCTCAAGTTTTAGGCTCGTTTAACAAACAAGCCGAGCTTAACACTTCAAAACTTGGCTCAGCTTGAAAAAGCTCAGCTTGGTTGCATAGGCTCAGCCTCTTTAGGTGTCATTTATTCTATAGACTTCATGGAGCTGGGACTTACGTTTTGGTTGGAGATTCCTTAGTTTCAATCGACCTCGTATATTTGTTTGTTTGTTTGTATGATGCATTGCATTAGAACATCATAGTACAATTTTGTTTCTGAAAAGTTAATTGCAAACTGCATGATCTGATAGGTATAGTTAGAATTGTACAATTCATGATTTGTATTTTTCGATTTGATACAATTCGGTGGGTAAGCTACAAATCGTAAGTGAATTAGTGAATTGGTGATCCGAATCAGTGAATCGTTCAGTTCAGTTAAAAATTTTTGAAATTCATTTTTTTACTCATTTTTTGCTTTTTGTGTATTTGGAAAAGGGTCCAAACTGTTCTTGTAAGGTCTTTTGTATTGTTGTATGCCATCTTGTCTATGTTTCTCAATTCTCCTTATGTAACGAAGATTTATTATGAGAGGATAGAAAATGACAAAGATAGATGGGGTACAACCACCATATAGACCTTCTAAGGATTTGTTTTGTACTTGTAAATCTTTTTCCACAAAAGGGACCATAAGTAGGATTCACAAATCCTCATCTCTTGGAAGTTGCCATAGAAGCAGTTTACCTAGTACTCTACATTATCATCATTTAGAAGAAGCTTTTTATTGATTTCAGTCTAAAACTTTCATTATGGTATATATTTTTGTTACCCAAACCAATAAACATATGCTTCCATGCATTATAGGGATCCTAACTGAATCTGAGCGATTCACGAGTCGCAAAAGGACCATTTCAATTCTGGATTCAATTCACGATTACATTGCAGTGATAGGGACCAGTTAACTGACGTACAAACTGACTAGAATCATGTTGGACTACTTAATGCTAAGAAATCAAGTGGACTGACCTGTTTAGGTTTTTTAATGACTTAAAATTTTCCAATGTGAAAGTATTATAATTGAATCCTTTTCTTTCACAAGTGTGACCACTAAATCCTCAAAATAAAACATGTCTCTGAAATATTTGTACCGAAATGACAAATTGGTGGGCATGAATCATTCAGAATTAACAATTATGTTCAAAATGTAAGAATGGCGTCAAAATTTGTAAATATAGCTAAAGAGAATTTAGTCCTTCAATCCATTATGGTCTCCACTAGACTAGCTCTGCACTTGAGAAATAGTTTAAGTCCAGGAGAGTATAGAATGGCAAAGATATATTTGCTCCAATGATAACATGGTTAAATAAGCGAAGATACAATTCAAATAGAATCAATTCAAAACAATCATTAACAAGGCAATCAAGTCTTCGTACTTGGTGCTAAAACATATGCACCACTCGGTCCTAGTAAAATTAGTTATGCCCCTGTACAAACTATAATTCTGTACAAATATATTATATATGTGAACCAGGTGTGTTTGTAATCCATTGCAGCTAACCAAATACTTCTATATGATGTTTTGCGGAAAATTCCAAGTTCAACACTGAGCACAAGCGTATTCAAATGAGTGCAAATAGAAGATAATGAAAGATTACTCTTTGCACAAAGATTTATTGAAGGATGAATTGGATATGACCGGTTTCCTCAATTCAGTACCGTGAATGTTAGATATATAGATTTCACCACCACGAGTAACACTGTTGAAACTCCACAACGATTGGCTACCATGTAAAGTGCGTGATTCTCCGATCAAAGCCACACAAGTCTCTCCTCTTATATTTGTTCTTTGTACTTGTCAAAACAAGGTCGTGCATATGTAGACTTATTCCACTGCAATCATTCTCACTCTACTCTTTGTGGCTCCCTCACTAGATGTCCCACATTCTTCAACACCAATACCCCTGTCCAGGCTTATTTGTTTTGTATTACCCTGCACTATAGCTCCACCCGATTGCTTCCTAACAGCGCAACCATGACATTCAACCATTAATTCCCCAAACAATACTTCAATAACTACTTTATTGTACTATGACCACTATTTATATATCTTACAGTCCCTTGTTCTCTTACTCTTCAAAGACTAGTATAATATACTAAGTTCCTACCACAGCCATGCAGCTTCTAACATGCCTTCTTTGTGTAGCTATGATTCATGTATTCTAATTGATTTATCCATCTATTTGCAGGTGAAGCGTCTTCTGGATGAAGGAATGGATGTGAACGTGGCTGCTTGGAGCCACAAATCTCAAGGGGTGACCCCTCTTCATCTTGCTGCAGAAGGTGGCCACCTCAAAGTTATGGATGTTTTGCTTGAGCGTGGTGCAAACATTGATGCCCGAACTAAGGGAGCATGTGGTTGTAAGTATTGAATTTGATAGGAACTTCCTGAATTGATGATAGAAACTTACATTTACTTGAGGGGCCGAGCTAGGGTTTTGACTTGAAGGGGCCAATATACGGAAAATATTTTTCCACTCATCAGTATCATTATGTTCTTTTGTATACTGTATAAAACATTGCTCAACAAGCATATTTGATTAGCTTTTTAAAAAGAGCTAATCAAATATGCCTGTTGATTAGCTTTTTAAAAAGAGCTAATCAAATATGCTTGTTGAGCAATGTTTAGCTTTTTGCAGACTAATAATTAGATCAAACTGAATATATACACACACACACACACACACACACACGGGGTAGTTCCAGGGATCCCTAAAAAAACCCCCCAATCTTAATCTGAGTTTCCGATCAAATTTTGATGATCCGAGTTGCTCAATGTGTTTAGAACGTGATTTTAAGGGTGCCTGCAAGAAATTGGCAAAAAAAATAATCGGAAAGGGTTTGATTTGAGCAGTTTTTTATTGAACCGTTCAATAAAGTTCAATAAAAAAATTGTTCAGATGAAACCCTTTTCTGTCATTTTTTTTTGCTGATTTCTCGTGGGTACTCTTAAAATCACGTTCTGATTACATTGAGCGGCTCGGAT
>BPLS01010835.1:0-10837 GCA_019656275.1 Rhododendron kiyosumense | reverse complement strand
TTGCCACGTCACGACTTAGGGCACCTTTTTCCACTGTTCGGCTTCCTCTTTGCCGAACAGTCCTCCTGGACCAATGACCTCACATGCAACTGGTTCACGTTGTTATATCTGGTCAAATGACTTCACATGTCTTTTGACCTTAGCAGCCGAATAGACTGTCTGGACCAATGCCTTCACGTGTCACTGGTCCATATTACCGCTCATCGCACTGCTCGGCGATGAACTTGTCATGCCTGCGACGTGTCCCTAACACATCATGTGCTCGGCGACTAATCATACCTGCTCGGGAATACCTCCCTACAAGCATGAATTGAATAGTCAAAGAAGCATAGATACCTGATCAGGATGCAGCTCGTCCAAGTACAACCGATAGACGTTCAAATCACCCTTTCCTTTTTTCACTCCTCGATATTCCTTTGACCAACGGAGGGCTCAAGGAAGTATCACATCATTGAGACACGACGTCATAGGTGGGTACATATCCAGTATCTCGTACGTCCAAAGCTGTAAAGTTCAAGGCTAAGAATTAACACAGGGTATACAAAGACTAATGAAAGCTAACTGACAGTAAAAGGAAAAACAAGGTTCCGAGCTATACCTCTCAAACTCACTAGTAGCTGCCAAGGCTCTTCCCCGTTCCTCGAGAAAGAGACCCCATAAAGGTGTAGCACGTCCCCAAAGCTACACCACCCCAATCAAAATGGTCTATCTCTCCAATGTTCCTCAATGCTAGCAGGAAAGAGAGATGCACTCGATTGCACCTGTTACGAAACAGAGATGCACCAAGCATGTACAAGAAGAAGCATTGCGCCATCTGCTCTTCCTGAACCCTATCCTCTGGAGGCTCCTTCCAAAAGTTTAGAAGCTGAGCATACAGAGCATCTCCCTTCTCCGCCCTCAGCACGTATCCCAAGAGATGCCTCTGTAAGTCCAGGTCTCTCCCCATTACAGCGTCGTAGGGAATAGGGTTACCTCCGACCCTCAGATCGGTAATCGTCGAAAAGTCCAAAGGCGTCACCGTCATCTCACCGAAAGTGAAGTGGAATGAATTTGTCGTATCCCACCACCTCTTGGCAAAAGCCCTCACCAACTGGCGATCGTTACTCGCCCGCGTCCGGATACTGACGAACTCTCCAAAACTTGTTTCTCTCACTATCTCTTTCACTGTCTTTGGGAGCCTCTCCCAAAATTTTGGCACGTCAGACGCACAACTATAGCACAAGATCGTTATTTCCTGTGGTAACAAGGAGATAAGATTTAATAAGCACGTACGATATTTAAAAGCAAGAAACTGAGAAGCATGGCACATTGTATTGAAAATGCAAGTATTAAAGCATACCTCATCTCGTCGCAAAGACAAGTGCAATTGTGGGTCCCTCAGGACCAAGGCCTTGTCGTCGGCAGTCCTCTCTGGTCTGTAAGGGTCTAGCAGCAAAGGCACCACTAGGTGCCGAAGAGGCCTGTAATCTGCTTCGTCAAAAGCTCGGCAGCTCCCAAAGACAGTTGTCACCTTATCCACAACACTCCTCCGAGGGACCACCTCGCCATCAGCCTCCTCCTTACGCTATCGCTCCCTGACAGCCCCAGCCTCAAGCTCGGCCTAATGTTCTCTCTCACGAGACTTGAGCAAAGCCTCTGCTAGCCCAGGCACTCCTCGTAGTGTCTCTACCAAGTTCTTAAGGGACGCCGCTTCTAAGTAGTCGCCCATTCTAATAGGCCGCGATGACCCCGCACCCTTACCATGGCCTACAAACATGGCCGGTGTCTCCCACTCCTCCTCGACAATGGGGTCTTTCCCCAAGTCGGCCCGAGGCTGTCTCACAAGAGATGCTTTCGTCTCCTCCGCTGCCTCCTCTGAACTACCGCCGCTGTGGGCTTCTGTGCCCCTCTCCTCTAAACCACGCGCAACCTCTGATTGGCCCACAGCCTTGTCCTTACTCCTTGACTCTATTGCACCCGAGCCCTCCATGCATTGACCATCGTCAGCCACCCCTCCACTACCACTACCGTCGCCACCCATCGGGGTGGCCTAGGCCGTGGCCCCCTCGGCTAAAGCTGCCGAAACCGAAACCTTCGGGGTCTCTAGAACGTCCATAATCACTGCATAACTCTCTAGAGGGACCGAAGGTGGTGTAACGTCAACCCTTGGTGGTTGATCACCACCGGGTGCGTTAATATCATGCATGATCACAATGAGAGAGAGAGAGAGAGAGAGTAGGGAGAGCAGAGAGAGTATCGAGGGAGAGAGATGAGAGAAAGCAGAGAGACGAGAGAGAAGGCATGAAAGTGAGAATTCGAACGGTGGGGCATACTCTATACGCCTCACCCGTATATACCCTCGAACCAGTTCATCTAAAATTGAATTTGGACTAGGTTCGAAACCTATAGCACCGCACAACATTCCAAGACGCACGCACAGCATAGTAACCTAATATGCATAATTCTTGGGTTCTGAACCCTGTTCAAAGCTTGTTTGGGTTTCTAAAAATCACTTTTGGGCCCTGTGCTATTTAATGGTCCATTTTTCAAAGACTCAAATAAGATTTGGTATACTGCACGCCATTGGATAGCCACGCACGGCGTTATGGTTATTTCGACAGTTAGAATTATGAGTAGAACCTAATGCAAGGTTCATTTAAGGTTTATATAGAAACGAAGAGGAAGTCACATGGATATAAGGAAAGGGGGCTTTCATTTCATTAACTCAGGATAACCCCGGGATTTTTCATTACATTCAAAAAAGAAAAAAAAATAAGAAGAGAAAAGCAAAAGCAAACAAACAAAATCCTACTTTCCCCCGTCATTTTTTCTTCTTCTTCATTCTCAATCGCTCTTGCCTCCGGAAGTGTTGTTCGCACCATCCAAACGGTCGTCGGTACTGTTAGGATTCCTTTTGGAATCCTCCACGGTATCTTCGGACTCACGCTCAGGTGTGTACTCAGGATCGTGCATTGGAGACCACGCGACGGAGGGTGCGGATATTCGAAATCAGCCTCGCAATCTGTCGGTTGAGTTCCTCGATCTCCTCGCAATAAAAGGCCATTTCAGCCTCCAAGGAAATCACGCCTGTGATGAGGCTGCTGTCCGCCATTCCCGTGCTCGTAAATCTTGTGTATAAGTTGTTCTTAAAAGTGGGGAAGAGATGTGAAGAGATTTAAAGAGGTTTTGTTGGTAGTGCATGGCATGAGGCACCACCCTCCTTTTAAAGAGGCTCCGGCTGTCGAAAGGGCACGCCTGTATTAATGGGCACCCTTAAACCAATCGACTGTTCTAGAAAATTGAAGAGTTGCATGGGAAGTTGAACGTGCGGTGTCATGCTGAGCTGCACGGCATTATGGCTCTACAGGATTAATTCATTTTTCTCGGGATTCGTTCAATCCAACCACCAATATCATTCTCGGGAATGAAATATCTTTGCCGTCTTGTACTTAGAATCTATTAGAATGTTGTGCCCTGATCAAAAGGACAATCTTGTCCCCGGGACTCGTCGTATTCATATTTTTTGCCATGTTTCCGTCCCCTGGGACTCGTAGTATTTGGAACTCACTAAGAATTTTTGCCCTTCGAGAGCTTGTCTCGCCTCAAATTTTACCCCTTGAGGGTTCATCTCGAATTTTGCCCCCTGAGGGCTCGTCTCGAATTTTGCCCCCTGAGGGCTCATCTCGATTTTCGCCTTTTGAGAGCCCATCTCGTCTCGAATTTTCGCCCTTCGAAGGCCTATCTCGTCTCGAATTTTTGCCCCCTGAGGGTTCGTCTCAAATTTTCGCCCTTCGAAGGCTTGTCTCACCTCGAATTTTTGCCCTTTGGAGGCTCGTCTTGAATTTTGCTCGCTGAGGACTCGCCTCAATTTTCGCCCTTCGAGGGCTTGTCTCGTCTCGAATTTTTGCCCTTTGAGGGCTCGTCTCAAATTTTCGTCCTTCAAGGGCTCGTCGCATCTCGAATGTTGCCCCCTAAGCACTCGTCTAGAATTTTCGCCCTTTGAGGGCCTGTCTCGTCTCAAATTTTTGCCCCCTAAGGGCTCGTCTTAAATTTTTGCCCTTCGAGGGCTTGTCTCGCCTCGAATTTTGCCCCCTGGGGGCTCATCTCGAATTTTCACCCTTCAAGGGCTCATCTAGCATCAAATTTTTGCCCTTTGAGGGTTCATCTCGAATTTTTGCCCTTTGAGGGCTCATCTCGCACTAATCACTTGCTTTTAGTCCCCAGAGGACTTGATTCAAAAATAAAATAAAATAAATTAACGACACTTGGCACTATAGGCACTCAATCTTCTCAAACTTACTGCGTATCTTGCACTGTTCCAATTGAACTACGTTGGTCTATCCCTACAAATAGGGCACGTAGGCAGCTCCACAAGCACGACCACCATCGTCATTTGCTTCCGTTTTGGTTTTCATGCGTTTTTGTCTCCGTTCAAAGGCTTTAGAGTAACGGATTGGGATGCCTATTCTTTAAACGTCACTTGTACCAATCAATGGTATTTGAGTTCCGTTAAAGAGAGACTACTATAGACACCCAACTCCGGACCTCGAAGGTTCTTTGAATGCCTTGATGATGAAATAAAGGAAACAATACCTTTGAGAGCTTGAATAAAGGACTTCCTTAGCCCAAAAATCCAGATAAGCCCAAAAAGCCCTGGACTGGACCTAGAATACCGCACGGAACACTTCTACACCGCGCGGCGTAATAAAACTTATTACGCCACATGCGGTCATGAGGTTAATCACACAACATTTTATTAAAAAGTTCCGACTAGCTTAGTAAGCTATCAACCATGCTTGTTTGAGCCACAGCTACAAAATGGATTAGCTAAAAAAGCACTTCTAGCCTGCCTAGAAAGCACCTCCCTCATTTGAATTCAAAATCCTTGGCCTTTTGCCTATAAATACACCCTTCCACTCAAAAGAAATGGGCCATCGAATTCCCAATTTCTCTCTTTCTAACCTTGCACCCATTCCCATTTTCAAGCCTTGAGAAGTGTTGTTCAAAAAAGACATTCTCTGGGCACTTTCTTTCTCAAGGTGTTCCATTTTTCTTCTTACCATCAAAGTTAGTCTTTTACTCACTTTGAGACCTTACCAATCAAAACACCCAACAACCACTCACACCCACACTCGTCCTACCTCACCCGATCTTGTCCGCACTCATCCATCGTCATTCGTCCTTATCCAAGCTCAAGACCAAAGGTAAAAATCAAGTTTCCTTGGGCTAGGCTCTGTCCTAGCCCCCCCTGAGGGAACTTTTTCCGTAATTGGGTTTAACCCTTTTTGGTTAAAGACTGACCTAAAAACCTTTTTTGAAAACAAAAACAGCCACTGTACTGGACATACAACGCCGTGCGGCAATCTGAGCGTCGCACGGCGTAGTATGTTCAAGCGCGCAGCCTTTTATTTGTTACTGTCTATTTGCTTAAACAGTCTAGATCATAGCCATCCTTCACAAGGCCTATTTGTACTACTGAAATATTGTCATCAATATGTTTCAAAATAAGACCATATCTACAAGCCATGTTTTATGTCCAAAAGAGGTTTTCTTGATCATCATCTCAAGTGATCAAATGTACTGAAAATTGTTTTTACTGTTCATGGCCTGAAGATATGATACTATTCTAAGACGGATCAGCGGTTGCGCATCTTCTGATATCTTTAAAGAAAAGACGCATGGGATATATAACACGCCATGCGCTGTCCTAGGTATTGATGATAGTCTGATAGCGAAGCAGGTAAACCGCACAGCATACCATAAGACTGTGCACGACATTATGGTGAGCCGTGTGAGAATAGTTCTGATTTAGACAGTTTATTGATTAGTTATTTCATCTCATAACATCATACACATCATACTCTTATTATTTCTGTACAGACAGCACAACGTGCATGCCAATGTGATATATCTTCCCGTGACTCTTCCCCTTTTGCTTGTTTGTCAAAGAGTTCCATTTTCCAAAAGATGTATGAAAATTTTCCCCTTTGAAAATGTTTAGTAGAGACCGGTTTTACCAGGCAAATGGGGTGCTTTTTCAACAAAGCATTTCCCGTTCGTAATGTGGCTCCCAAACCCAAAGTCTCGACGTTTTCGCTTGACCAAAAGCCTTTTTCAAGCGAATTCTCGGTTTATCGGATCATCCATCTCAAAAATCGGGGTGGCGACTCTTCGAGGATGCGCCGGGCGGGGAGCTCACAACGGTGGTGGTTGGAGGGATGGGTGGTGGTGACTAGAGAGAGGGAGAGGGAGAGGGAGAGGGAGAGGGAGATGAGAACTACTCCTATTTTTCATATTTGAAACCCTAAAAATGACAAAATGGGGTTCATTTTTTTTTAAACGAGGTAAAAATGTAAAATACACTCCACAAGATTCATAAGGAATTGCACTCTATAAAAATAGGATCCAGTAGGCTATGAAATTGGAAAATAGAAGCGGCCCAGAATTAACTCAATGGAAAATACATAAACTTTTATCCACTAATTTTACAAAATTGATACTTACTAAGAAACAGTCCAAAATAAAATTTATGGACTCTAAAAAGGGGATTATTTGATGGTTTATGTGTAAATTTTTTTTGCTCCGCCCCTGCTTCACAGAAAAATCATGAAAGGTTTAATACGATAGCAATACTGCAGACGCAAATCAAATTAACCACATACCTGTATGCGAGTATGTAATCTGTGGCTTGATTTGAGTTCGGTGTATGAGTCCCTGTTCTTCAGTAGAATTTATTCGTAGAACTCAGGGATGTGAAACGTCCGAACTAAAGACCTTAATACTACTCCATTATGACTATTGACTAGCATGCATCTATCTATTACACACTCAAATGCACGTGCAATTCGACATGTCAGTTATTCCTTGCTTTATATCTAGGCAAGGCATCTCGTTTTGGAATACTATGACAGCTAAACGGGCAATTTCTGTACAGTACTGTAAATTGTAACCCAGATTCAATTTTGTATCCATATCAAAAGGGTGTTCACCCTAATTTACAGATAGAATAGGGGTGTTATCCGATTCTTATGGAACCGGACATATCCGAACCATGGATACCCTTGGGTGTCCCATACTTCTACGTAATAGCGTTAAGTAGTGTCGGCGGGCCATTTTTAGAACCGTGCATGGAGTTACATAGCTCAACTTTTCATAATGCAGACCAGGTGTTTGAGAAAACGCAGCAACCCAAAGCGAGGACCGCTGCCAGGAACGGGATCACGGTATGCCATACCGTTCAAAACATGGTACGTCGGGTAGGTTTCTTCGGCTCATTCGTTAAGGACAGAAATTAGTTCGTTCCGAGTGCGGAACATTCTCTTGGGTCGTTCTAGTACTAGTAACATGTATGTTGAGAATGTCCTTATCAATTAAGTAATGGCATTAATCTCCGTGGTCTTTTCTCGTTATACCTTGTATGACAGTGTACTTATCATCTTGTGCCATTATAATTGTCCAATCGCCGGAATCTCCATTCCAGTTCCTTATTGATCCGCGATTGGGATCATTCAATCTGGATCGCAGTTCATAGCAACTGTAGCGAATTGTGGTAACCCTGCGGCTGCAGCCCTCTTCGATGAACAATCACTAGGAAAACCAAACCTCAGTTTCAGTGAAGTTTGAATTTTAAAAGAAATCTTTGGTATGGGATTCAAGAATAAAGAGTAAATCTCCAGACGAGGTGGTAATGGGCGAGCTATTTTGTTAAGTGACTACCAACTTTGCTGGGCCTAAAAGTAGTAGTGAACATTGAATGGATCTATTTTGCTATTTTAATGTTAAGTTATGTTTACTCTTCTCTCCATTTGCATCGATGGTTAAAGCATCATCTGTACTACTCTCTGATCGTGAGTTTTATCTCTTCCACAGTCAGTTTTTTATGGGGAACTTTTGCCCC
Source organism: Rhododendron kiyosumense (assembly GCA_019656275.1). Taxonomy (NCBI): domain Eukaryota; kingdom Viridiplantae; phylum Streptophyta; class Magnoliopsida; order Ericales; family Ericaceae; genus Rhododendron; species Rhododendron kiyosumense. The sequence goes on along the minus strand of BPLS01010835.1, from coordinate 2,961 downwards.
AAAATGGTTTGTTGTGGTTTCAAATTCTTCGGTACTTGGGTGAAGAAATTCTACACCAGGGTGGAGGTTGTGTTCTTAAGAACCATGCACAAAAGTCTGTATATGAATTCAAGAATTGGTTGGGATCTAATTTTTATTGATCTTTTATTTGCAGCTATAGACTTGTTGAAAAATTTCCAAGTACAGGCAATACTAGGTCCACAAAAATCCACACAAGCAGATTTCATGATTGATATTGGGAAAAAAACACAAGTTCCTATAATTTCTCAAGCAACGAGTCCTACTCTCTCACCATCAGACAATCCATACTTCATTCGAGGAGGACAAAATGGCTCTTCTCAGGTTGAACCCCTTGCAGCTATGGTTAAGGCCTTTGGTTGGAGGGAGGTAGTGCTCATTTATGAAGACACCAACTTTGGGAGGGGAATAGGTCCTTATTTGACTGATTCTTTTCTGGGGATTGGAACTCAAGTGCGGTCTCGAATTGCTATGTCTGTTTCAGCTACAGATGATCATATCCTTCAAGAACTCAAGAAGCTAAAGAGATTGCAGACCAGGGTTTTTGTGGTGCATATGTTACCACCTCTTGCTTCTCGCTTTTTCTTGAAGGTGAAAGAAGTTGGAATGATGAGCAAGGGATATGTCTGGATCATTACCGACGTGCTAACTATTCTCTTGGATTCTCTGGATGCTAAGGTTATAAATTCGATGCAAGGGGTACTTGGTGTGAAGCCTTATGTTCCAAACTCAAATGAGTTTCAAAACTTTGAACAAAGATGGAGAAAGAGATTTCGTCGAGAGAATCCAGACATAGATAGATTTGAACTAAACGTGCTTGGACTGTGGGCATATGACAGTGCCACGGCGTTAGCAATGGCAATTGAGAGATCCGGTGTCGGTCGGCCGAAGTTCAAAAAACCAGTCTCTACAAACAACTCGACAGATTTGGCTGCAATTGGATACTCGGAGATGGGACCAGGGCTACTTCAAGCAATCAAGAAAAGTAACTTCACAGGGTTAAGTGGAGAATTCCATCTACTACATGGGCAGTTACAGCAGTCAGCCTTTCAAATAGTCAATGTAATTGGAAAAAGGGAGATAGAAATTGGATTTTGGACCGGGGAATATGGCATATCAAAGAATAAGAGATTGCCATTTAATAAGAATGACACCAATGACAAAGAAGATCTTGAAGCCATCATTTGGCCCGGTAGACTCCATGTTGTACCCAAAGGCTGGGAAATTCCATCAGGTGAACCTAAATTGAGGGTGGGAGTTCCTGCCAAAAGTGGTATCAATGAATTCATCAAAGTGGAAAGGCATCCCCAAACTAAAGCCGTGATTGCCACTGGATTCTGCATAGATGTGTTCAAAGAGGTCATGGACAACACTTTGCCGTTTGTCCCCTATGAGTTTTTACCCTTTGAAACTCCTGATGGCGAACCCGCCGGTGATTACAATGAGCTTGTTAATCAGATCTATCTCGGGGTAATCAAATTTGCACTTTGAATTTGCTACATTTTTCATTTTCCCTTTGCCAAGTTCTAGTAATTAAAGTTTATGTCCATCTCCAGATATACGATGCTGTTGTGGGTGATGTAACCATTCTAGCAAATCGATCGAAAATTGTGGATTTTACATTGCCATTCACAGAGTCCAGCCTGGCAATGATCGTTCGAATAAAGGATGATGGGACGAAGAATGTATGGATCTTCATGAAACCCCTAAAAATGAATCTGTGGCTAACAATTGTGGTTTTTTCTGTCTTCACTGGATTTGTGGTTTGGGTTCTGGAGCATCGTGTAAACAAAGAATTCCGAGGCCCACCTAGCAAGCAAGTTGGAATTATATTCTGGTTCTCCTTCTCCACACTAGTTTTCACCCATAGTAAGACCCTTATCTATTCCTATTTCACACGTGCTCTATAGGTAGATAATAATTTCTAAGGCAAATTTTCGTCGTCCCTCTAGTTTTACAGTTGTCTCAATTTCATCTCTCTAATTCCAATTGTCTCAATTTCGTCCTATAGTTTTTTTTACGTTCCAAATTGATAAAATTGTTAACACCGTTAATGAAACTAACGGAAAAATATAATTAAAAAATTAAGTGCTCGAATTTTCAATCTGGTTGAACTAGTGCGAAAATCTTATTTTTTTGATCATTTTATCCTAGATGGTCGTAATAAATTTTTGGCTCTAAGGCCGTTCAACGAGCACCCGAAGACTCTTTATTTAGTTTCAGGGCTCTCTTAGGGTGCTCATTGAAAGGCCTTAGAGCCAAAAATCTATCATGACCAGTTAAGATAAAATGATCAGAAAAATAAGATATTCGCACCGGTTCAAACGGATTGAAATTGGAACACTTTTTTTTACACCCATTTAAGATAAAATGATCAGAAAAATAAGATATTCGCATTGGTTCATACGGATTGAAAATTAGAACACTTTTTTTTACACCGTTTATATATTAAAAAATTAAGTGTTTCAATTTTTAATATGTTTGAACTGGTGCGAAGATCTTATTTCTAATCATTTTATCTTAAATGGTGATAATGGATTTTTAGCTCTAAAGCCTTTCAATGAGCACCCTATGAGAGTCCTGAAACTAAATAAAGAGTCTTCGGGTGCTTGTTGACAGGTCTTAGAGCCAAAAATTCATTACGACCATCTAGGATAAAATGATTAAAAAAATAAGATCTTTGCACTAATTCAACCAGATTGAAAATTGGAGTACTTAATTTTTTAATCATATTTTTCCATTAGTTTCATTAACGGCGCTAACAATTTTACCAATTTGGAACGTAAAATAAACTACAGAGACAAAATTGAGACAATTGAAACTAGAGGGACGAAATTGAGACAACCGTAAAACTAGAGGGACGACTACGAAAATTTGCCCTAATTTTTAAGCTCAGGAATCTCTTTGGCAAATGACCACATACATATGGTGATTCAATAGGCC
>BPLS01010834.1:0-23860 GCA_019656275.1 Rhododendron kiyosumense | reverse complement strand
TCTCTCTACATGTATAATTATATAGTACATGTATGTATCTAGATTATTTCAGTTGATGATAATTGATGTCAATGGTCAAGGGCGGCTCTTGAATTTTTGATTAGCAGTGAAAAAAGGTTCAAAAATTTTTCTATAGAAAATCCTGGATTAAAGTAAAGATTTTTTTTTTATTTTGTTCAAAAATTTATTGGGCTTAGTTCATTTTGTTTTGTTAAGCTATGTTATCTGCTTGTTCATAAATTTAAGTGAATTTTAGTATATAGGGGTATTATGGTTATTTTAGCATACAAGGGTAATTTGGTCATTAAAATGTATAAGGGCAATATGGTCATTTTAGTGTATATGGGTATTTTAGTCATTTTAAATTTTAATATATATGTCATTAGCCGGGTTAATGGGCGGGGCGGGTTTGATTTCAAATAAATGGGTTGGGTTGAGTATGGGCAATTAGACTCATAACTAATTGGGTCTAAATGAGTCAATGACCCATTAAAGACCCAACCCACTAATAACTTACCCAATTTGGCCCAAACTCGCTCATTTGACATTCCTACTTCAAACCAACCAATGCTGGTTAGAGATGCCCTTGTTTACCCAGGTAATATTTCTAGAGTTTCTAAATTTATAAATTAGGGGCCAGTGAAAAATCCAATCAACCAGCCAAACCGACTCGACATGCGCCCAAAATCATGAGCGCGTGGATTGTGTTGTGTGGGAAAATACATATTTTAAGCAAGTTGGTTTGGTTACCTATAAAATTTCTCTAGCCGCCTTTAACCCAACCAAATTCGCTACACCTACATGTGTAAAATGATAGATAATAGGATTCTAACATACCAATGCTAAAGTGTACCTTACTATCTATCTATCTATTCTAATATATAAAGGGAGAGCACCCTTTGGCGTCTCCTCCCTTTGTCATGTATTTTCCTTTCCATAAGTGCCCTTTTAAACACAAAACAAAATAGTTAATTGTGAGGGATATATTAGACATTTTTACAAACAAAAAAAACTCCCAAAAACAGTTACCACCCCTGTAAGATGGACATATACTTCATTCTAACTGCTTCACTCCACGCACGTCGCTCACAACATTCTTTTCGCAAACAGAACTGCCATGCAGTTTTCTTTTTGCAGACAGAACAGCCATGGAGTTTATCTGTTTCGCTCTCTCTCTCTCTCTCCCTCTCTTTCGTGTAAAAGTATGACCAATCAATTTTAGTCTCATCTTTGTAGGTTGTGCAGAGAGGACTAAAAGATAACAGCCTTTCCAAAGGTGCCACCTACTCCTTTCATTTAATTTAATTTTTTAATTGTGAATGTCTATGAAGTTTTTCACTTTACAACTCCTTTCGTCAGAAGATAAAGCATGGGTTTGGGCAGCAAGGTTCTCCCTCATGGTAGTATTTTTTTCCTCCCAAAACTAAAATTTAAGGCTATTTGCTATAGATTCTTTGCAAATTTGGTTTGTGGATACTTTTTTCCCCCGATCCGCCCATCATCATCATTTAGGGTTATTTACTTTCATAGTGGAACTAGACACTTTTCTTCTCTCTTTCTCCGAAAACTTAACTGAACGAATCTGTCTTTTATAAGGTTACCTTTTTTCGCTCTTCTTTGAGTGTAGCCTCTACAATTTGCTTAAAAATAGAGGGACTGTGTTTTTATTCAGCATTTAGGAACATGCATTTTCAGTGCAAGAGAAAATAATAGCTCTCATAATCTATTCTAAAAACAAAAACTGAAGTTTTTTTTTTTTTTAAATAAAAACATCTCCAAATAAACTCCAGGAGCCATGGTTCAATTTTGAACGTGTCTTTTACTCCTTTGTTGTTACTTTTCATTACTTTCCATCAGGTTTCGGGTTTGCAGTTTCTATTTTAAATGGAAAATGATTGTGGCACTTCCCATTTTGTTAATGGCACTCCCGCCAAAATCAATTCCATATAGGGATTGATTTTCGCACTCCCCATTCCCCATTCTGTTGATAGCACTCATAATTCTGTCCAAATTCGACTTGCACACGCAACGTATGTACCCCAATCTCTATAGTGCATTATTTTTGTAACCAAAATTTTCAGCTATACAATTATTTACAGGAAAATTGAATGCAAGGACAACTAGCTCAACAAAAACAGGCAACATCCACAAAAGCCAAGGGAAAAGATAAGGCAACTGGTTCCAACGAAAAACAAAAAACCTGGGTACAATGCTTATAACTTCCATGTTACTTCCATGTTTTTTCCCTGCCACATTTTTTATGCCAATTTGTGATGTACGGATGTAAGTTGCTCACCATTAACAACTAGAGGCCGGGGCACACGCAATGCATGTGCAAGTCGGATTTTCATAACATTTGTGAAAATTTGATCAAATAATAAATGGGAAGTATTTTTATAAAAATGTTGTGAAAATCCTACTTGCACACGCATCGCGTGTGCCCCAGCCTCTAGTACTTGTTTATGAGGGAAACATAAAGAAAAATCCAAACTTACTCTAGTAAGCTTACGTTCCCCACCTCATTTGATTTTTGATGAGCTAATATTAAAAAAGTTGTAAGAAATATATAGATCCTTAAAAAACTCAAAGAGTGAAGTTTTATCCAAATCCACCTAAACTGTTGAGTTGAACTCGTCAAAAAGTGAACCAAATTGTTAGTTTTAAAGGTCGTTAGATTGGTAGTGGCAGTGAATTAGAAAATTGTCAAGCCGCCAAGTACGAGTTGGTTGAAAAATATACCTTCAACCTGTCCAACTCAACTTATGCTCGCCCTAGTTAAGTCATATCGTTGTCATGTATTTTAATCAGCTTTAGAATGAAAATGACACTCTGTAAAATTTCTAAATTATGTTTGGTAGGACTTCCATGTTGATATATGCAGTTCCATTAATACTCTTTGAATTCCCATGAAAAACTTTTGTTGCAATAATCTTTTACAGACTTTTTATGCTATTGTTGGCCAACTCTCCATCAGGTACAAGGCAAAAAACCTTACAAATTGGTCTCTCGGGTGTGAACCGGAGTTCAACCTCTCTTGCAACGCTATTGAATTCAGTTTTATCAAACTTCCTAACATCGAATTCTACGGCTACAATATCAATTCCTACGATAATTACACCTTGGAAAGGTGTAGGGAGTATGCTTACAAAACTGTAAATGCTCCGGCTTCATTTTCCCGTACTGCCGCGAATCTGGTTTTTACAGTTGTTATCCGAAGTCACGGTTGCTTAATGGATCTAGATCCCCGGCATTCGGGGCTCCTTTCTACGTCAGACTGCCCAAAGCCTCTCTCACTTCATATGCAAATCAAAAATAAGAAACCGGGTTACATTCAAGGACGGAACTAGGATTTTACCCTTGCAGTGGCGAAATGCATATTAAAAAAATTCTTGTAGTGGCGATACTATAGAAGTTGGGCATACTTTTTTTTTTTATATATAATAATTGCATTTTCTAAAATTCTTGTCGTGGCGATCGTCACCTCTAGAACCCTTGATCCCATCATTGGTTACATTGCCCCAAAATTACACAAAATCTGCTACTTGATAAAGCATACAAGAAACCCAAAGAAAACGGGACGTTGCAGTTTATGATTTGCTTCACCTTTGCATTTGGCGGAGTTGAAATCATTTGTATATGTTTGGTATGGTGGTTGTTGTACAAGACCCAACAAAGTTCGAATGAAAACACGAAAGGTTACCTTCAAGTTGTGAGTAGGTTTAGGAAATTCACCTATGACGAGTTGAAGAAAGCGACTAGAAAATTTAGGGAAGAAATCGGAAGAGGAGGTGGTGGGGTTGTGTGCAAAGGCATATTATCTGATCGTAGAGTTGCAGCAATCAAGAGACTCAACGAGGCTAAACAAGGGGAAGCAGAACTCTTAGCGGAGGTGAGCACCATTGGAAGGGTTAACCACATGAACTTGATAGAGATTTGGGGATACTGCGATGAAGGAAATCATAGGCTATTACTTTATGAGTATATGGAGCGCGGATCGTTAGCAGAGAATCTTATTTTTAGCACTCTTGATTGGGGGAAAAGGTTTGATATCGCAGTTGGCTTCGCAAAAGGCCTAGCTTACCTACACGAAGAGTGTTTGGAGTGGGTTCTCCATTGCGATGTGAAGCCTCGAAACATTCTCTTGGACTCTAATTTCCAACCGAAGGTTGCGGATTTCGGCCTCTCCAAGCTAGTAAACAGATGGGGTGGTGGAAAGAGTTCAAGCTTTTCCAGAGTGAGGGGGACGAGAGGTTACATGGCGCCCGAGTGGATTTTCAATCTCCCGATCACATCCGAAGTCGATGTTTATAGCTACGGTGTGGTGGTGTTGGAAATGGTCATGGGAAAGAGCCTGATGACAACGAGTGGTAAGGGGTCTGGAAATACAGGGGAGATGGAATGGAGAGGGCTAGTGAAGTGGGTGAGGGAGAAAATTAATGGGAATGGAGAGGATGAACTGTGGCTTGAAGGGATCATCAATCAACTAATGAAGGGGAAATGTGATTTAAGGAAGATGGGAATACTGGTTCAAGTGGCATTGGAATGTGTGGAGGATGATAAAAATTCAAGACCCACCATGAGGCTTCTACACCATGAAAACTGATGACTATTAAGAGGCAAAGATGGATAAATGATTGACTTGAAATCAAGGGATCTCAGCATATATATGTTTTCAGACTTTCACTTTAATTATGCATGCTTGCTTTCAATATAGTCTAGCCTTTACAATATTTACGCATCATTTCTAATATCCTCTAGATATTAGATAATGAGTGTCTGAACATTTTGTTTTCATGTTTTTGGTATATTGTCGATAGAATGCAGAATTGTGTTTTTCTTGCTAAAATGCCGAATTGTGTTTCTGAACATTTTGGTTTTGTTCGTTTTGGAGTCTGAATGCTCCTAAGCACGGTCTCCAATAAATTTTTTCTATCATCCTTAATTCACTCATTACTCTCAATTTTTTTCATGAAGCCTTCTTGGAATGCAACTTCAATTTTCTGTAAATACTAATGAATAGAGTGTTGGCAATTCGAGGGGATTGTCAAACGCCCAAAATAACACCTTGGAAAAGTTATTGATGCAATATTCAAGACAGTAATCTGCACAACTTCTTGTTGATGCCTAATTGGTTGTTGCGAAATAGCTTCTTATTTAGTTGTCAATTACATTGTCACATGTAATACCCCGACTTTTACAAACAATAAGATGATAAAAAGAATAAAAAGAGAATAGGGAGTTAATATTTGGAGGCCCACTTACTGTTAGAATTAGCGTATTTTTTTGATATGGTCCCAATCCTCTAAAACTTCATTACAGCACAGGAGTGCGAGGAGAGAGTCCCCGCAATTAAGGTGGACATCCGTAAAGTTCAAAGAATTATCCGGAAGGAATCAGATTAGACCTTGTGGATTATTCTAGACTAGAAATCTAATGGATACTAAGATTTGGCATAGATTTTATTAGATATTTCCTAGATTTTGTAAGATAATATTGGATTTTATTAGATATTATATAGATTTTACTAGATATTATTAGATTATATAAGATATGGTTAGATTATATAAGATTCTCTCTAGATTTTATTGGATTTTATTAGATTCTCTAAGATTTGATATTGATTATGTGTAGATTTTATGAGATTTTATAAGATAATAAAAGATATGGAAAGATATGGTTAGATTTTCTTAGATAATTCTAGATATTAAAAGATATGGAAAGATTGCATAAGATCATTCTAGATTTTGTAATACACTAGTATAAATAGGCCTCCTTTCCCCTCCCCTTCATTCACCGCACCACACTAGCACACACCTCACACACAACACTACCAAGAGAGAAACAAAGAGAGAAGGAAAGAAAGAAAAGAGAAAGAGGAGGAGGAAAAATACTTGGTGAGTTTTTTTCACCTCTTTTTCTGCTACACCACACACACGGCTCACACTACCAACACAAAGCCCCTCTCATGCCTCTCTCCCTTTGACGGGTTTAAAAAAAAAAAACAGTAGATTAGAACAAGGAAATAAAAATGAAAGTAAAAAAAATATATATGTACACACATATATGAGCAAGCCATGTTGTTCTTTCTATTTCCTCCCCAATTCTTCTTCTTCTTCCTTTCAGCCAATCAACAAAAGAGAGCTACTTATTGTTGCTTCCCATAGCTCTCGGCTCACTCACTTTCACACTCCTTCTCCCTCATACTACCACAATCACCCACACTGTAACCACCACGTCATGGGCCCATGTTTTAGCCGCCAAGAAACTGCCATCGCCGCATCACGGCTAAGCCATGCACGGCAGCAGCTGTAGCTGCTTGATCTCTCTTAGTTTCCATTTTTCCTCAAAAATTACATATATGATAATAGCTAGTATATAATAAAAAAAGTAGATAATGATAATAATAGTATTAATAAAATAGATGTAGGGATAGTAATGAAAGGTAGTATTAAAATAATAAAGAATTGATTGATAATCAAAGAATTAACGTGAGTGTAAATTGTTAACAGGTTTCGTTAACTAATTAGTGGTTGTTGGTACGGTAATTTGTGCTTCGAAGGCAAGGTGAGTTACGAATATACTCTGGCTACATATTAATTTTTCTAAAGCTTGTTTTGTGATTGTTTTATTAAATCTTATGTTGAATAAAACTAAATTATATAAGTATAATTGTGAAAAGAAAAATATTTTTATAAAAAGACATGGGATTGATTTTCTTAAAAGGAATTTTAATGAGTATTGGTGTAACATCTGGGCGAAGAGCTCTGACGAGCTATGTTTGAATTGGCGCCTATCGATTGTGGATAAGGATACGGCCGGGTATCCATTGGATTGATATCAATTCTATTGTTTTGCTGGGGTCGCTCCCCGGGCTACCGGATTACCGCCCAAGATGATGGCCAAGATGAAACTATGATGGTTAAGATGATAATACGATGATTATGATGATGATTGATATATCTCTCTTTGTCTCACTTGTGGTGATTGCAACTGGAATATGATCGTTCTATCTCTTGTGATTTTGCAAGCTGATGGATTTATTATGCTCCGTTTATATCCTACTTAATCCCATGTTTTCTTATGTGGCCTTAGTATATTGTAACTTACTGAATTGGTTTTGTGTTTCATAAAACCTTTTCAGGAATTCAAGTTTAAAGAAGGCTTATCCGTTACGTGCGAAAGATATCAGTTGTCGTGGCTAAATAAGAAAATAATGTGTTAATGAGTGGCGTTTGTATGTGTGAGCCACAGTTATGTAGTTTTAAAGTTGTAATCGGTAAGCACATAAGTTGACGAATCACTTGCAACTCTTCGACCATCCACAGCCTAGCCCGAAGGCACCTTAAATCTGTGATAACAATATAAGCATCAGGTAGATTGTGTTAACTTCAATTGGATTTCACGTACTTGGAAGACAAGACAGTGAGTAATTCTGGACATCTACTATCCTATATCATGCGTTGAGAATTCGGGCGCATATAGACATGGTTGCTTGATATTTGCCATGTTCTTTGCCATAAGCCTATAAATATGTACCAATTACACAGTAAATCGTGCTTGGCCATTCCTATCCTGAACTGTATCCATTTGTATCAAGTCCTCCCTGAATGGTTTTTTTTTGGGGTAAATCAGCTTGAAATTGAAAAAAAAGGCTAACCGAATATACAGCCTATAAGGGGCATACCCCAGGAGGAAAAGAAAGACAAAACAAAAAAGTAAAGAAATTGCTAATGCCAAGAGGCTACATGGTCTATAAGGTGTGCATTGTTTCCAATCCATCTAGAAAAGGGAAGGAAAACAATGCCTTGACTTTGGGTACACGAACCACCCTAACAGCATTATCAATCTATTCAGCTGCAGCATCAAACAGGAGCACCCTACAGTAGTATCGCAGTCAACCAGTCGAAGTAGTAGCAAACATCATATCAGAGAATAGGTGCAACAGTAACAACATAAGTAGTTAGAAGCTATCGTGCTTGGAAGTGCCAGATTGCTGTCCAGCATAAGTGAGTTCTCAGCAGCCATAGACTGGACCTGCACTTCACGGAACAAGGTTGAACAGCAGCAGTAAACTGTAGAAGCAGCAGTAAACCATATGAAAGCTATAACAGAAACAACAACTGTACAACAGCAAAATAGAAGTACTGCAATAGCCGAGGGAAATAGTAGCAGCAACCATAGCTAACAGCAACTACAGCCAACACGTAATTGAAGTAAAACAGCAGCAACAGTCATTGCAGCTTTGACAACCGTGGCTAACAGCAGCCACACATCAACTAATAGCAAAATAGGTAAAACAGCTAGGGACAGCCCCCTAGAAAAGCTTAAACATTCCTAGGGACAACCCCCCAATGATAGGTCAAAAGAAACCCATTAAGACCTCAAACCAGCAGCAGTCAAGTCATTATAGCTGCTACTAACAAGCATACCAGATTGCAGTCATAAGATACATCATTTGGGTTGTAGGCAACCATAACAAATCAGCACTACAACTATACCAGAATAGCAGCATCCATTACAGCAGTAGATCACTAATCATTATACAGTCCATTAAACCAGAACAGTAACAGAAAACAGAAAATGATGAGTATCCACTTAGCAATCCAACTCACTAATTAGGAACCATAAGAGATGCCAAAGCCTGTACATTTCTGGTATCACACAAGGATCAGCAACTTAGAATACATATGAAGAATGACTTAAGAACAAGGACACTCACATAAAGAACCCATCTGAACCACTAAAAGGTAACCACCAAAGCCTGCACTTAAGACCTTTGATTCCTGACATTCCACCTAATAGTACTCCCAATAATGAACATGGAATGATGGAAGGGCTTGTATACTTCACTAAATCATTGGTTACAGTCATTACCCAACATGACATGCAAAATTTTGTAGATTACAGCCACTATCCAATAGCGCAACTATAATAAGGAACCACTTTTTCAACAGCAGACTAATATAGAGATAGAGATAAAAGAACATAACAATAAAGATGACATTAATAATTCCTTTTTGCATTTTGGTGCTCACACCATAACACCTTTGAAAGACTTACATCTCCCACTCTTCTTTTCACTCGGATGCAAAAAGGTTAGGTACCACTAACTCCCTCCACTTGTTCTCACATGATTCCCCCGCTATTTGTTACCTCCTCTCCAAGAAAGGATGGAGCTCGAACACATAGCTCACCGGGAAACACACAATATACGAAGGCACTCAACTCTTGGACAGTAGCTAAGCCATTTACACACATGAGAGTAAGATATATACCTACTATTTAGAAGTAATAGCAGCACAGAAACCAATCTGCAACAACTCCTTTCTCATCTGCACTGTTTGAGATATAATGCACGGGGATTACTCCATTGTACAAGGCTACAAGCTGCTTGCTGACTCAACCTTGTACAGCTAGCAGCCATGACCCTTCTGCTCCACAGTTGGTTCCTGCTCCTGTGGTCATGTGCTCAAAACAGCTCTTAGTGATAATTTGTTGCATTTTGCCCAGAAGAACAAACAAGTAAAATAGTATGTAGAAAACAACTAAAGATGACCCAAAACAACAACATATAATGTTAAAGACAATAATATCAAATGATGCTTTAAATCTCACTAATATTCCACTCATTTACAATCCATTGTGCTTGAATCTTTGGAAGTTTGGAGAGTGATAAAAGTCTAGCTCTAACCATAGAATTAATTTTGTGAACAACTACCTCGCAAGAAGAGGACTTGCCTTGGAATTTCCTCTCATTCCTCTCTAACCACACATGGTAGACAATAGTTGTAAAAACCAGTTTAATGATGAGAGCATGGAGAGAGGTACCTTTGACAGTAGAAAGAAAGGTGACCCAATCAGCCCATGGTCTGGGGAGCCAGGTAACATGGAGTTTACATAAAATGAAATTCCAAACCTGTTTAGAGAATGGGCAATTAAAGAAGAGGAGATCATGACTCTCACTCCCCTGGCAAAAACTACACTGAGAAGAATGGTTAAGGCCAAAGAGTACAAGCCTATCAACAGTAGAAAGCCTATTTTGAATAGCTAACCATGTGATAAAGCTACATTTTGGCATGTGGGATGAGAACCACACCAATTGATGCCACAGAACTTTGGGAAAGGGAGTTCTCAGCTTGTTCCAAAATGAAGCAATTGAGAATTGACCATTGGGAGAGAGGGTCCACTTAGAATGATCAGGCCCACATAGCCTTGTAGCTACTAAAGGAGGCAGGGCTCTGCTAACCTCATTTAGTTCAGAAGTTTGGGTAGTAGGAAATGCCCAAGATGAATTATAAATGAGGTAGGACACCATAGCATCCTTGGGGATTCCAGAGTCATAAGCAATGTTGGGACCAACTCTGTCTATCAAGGGGCCAAGAGGATGCCACTTGTCATACCAAAGAGAAGTGGAATGACCATTCTCTATCACCCAAATAATATAAGGCTTAATCAAGGGTCTAAGTTGCAGCAGTTTCCTCCAAACCCAAGTGCAATCTCCTGGAATTTTCAAATTCTAAAAATTTCTTCCTTTTATTAAGTATGACTTGGCCCATTGACACCACATGGACTGTTCCCCTCCAGAAATAAGGAACCAGATGTGTTTGGCAATGGCTGCCTTATTCCACACAAGCATGGACTTGAATCCAAGGCCACCCTCCTGCTTAAGAGCACATAGGCGCTCCCAAGAGACCTTAGCTCTAGTTTTCCTGAGATCAGGGCCTGACCAAAGAAATGCTCTAAGAATTGACTCAACTTCCTTAATCACCTTTTTAGGAATTACGAACAAGGAAGACTAATATGTTTGGATGGAGAAGAGGACATTCTTAATCAACTAAACCCTACCAGCATATGTGAGGTCCCTATTGGTCCATGACTTAGTTTTAGCAATAATGCTATCAACTAGTCATTGGCAGTCGGAGGCCTTGAGTTTAGTAGAGAAAAGTGGTACCCCAAGATATCTGACAGGCAGTGTGCCTTCCTTGAATCCTAAGACCTCTAAGATTGCCAATCTAGTGCTTGTGTTAACCCCAGAGAAATAGATACTACTTTTTCCAGGGCTAGGTGAGAGTCCTGACAGAGACTGAAACTCAGAGAGAGCATTCTGGATATGATTAATTGAGGTCACATCCCCTTTGCAAAAGATCATAAGATCATTAGCAAAGCAAAGGTTGATCAATTTGGTATGACCACATCTCCAATGATAATGAAAATCAGGGAGAAGGGATTTCTCTCTCAGAAGACAGGTGAGAACTTCCATCACAATTACGAATAGGTAAGAGGACAAAGGATCCCCTTGTCTTAGTCCTTTTTTCCCTCTAATGTAACCAGTGGCTTCCCCATTGATACTTAGAGAATAATTGGCAGTGGTTACACAAGCCTGAAGCCACTTAATCATTGTTGGATGGAAGTTCATGGAAGAGAGGACATCCCATAGAAATTCCCATCTAACATTATCATATGCCTTTATAATGTCCACCTTCATAGCACACCTAGGAGTGGGTGATGATTTATGATACCCTCTCATGAGCTCTTGAGTAAGAAAAATATTATCTGCAATCCTCCTACCTTTAACAAAACCTGATTGCACTGGATCAATTAACATGGGGAGAGCAACCTGTAATCTTCTAGCAAGTATCCTAGAGATACATTTATAGACAGTGTTACAGCAAGAAATGGGTCTAAAGTCCCCAACTTCTGATGGATTAGGGACCTTAGGAACAAGTGCAACAAGGGTAGAATTTGCCTTAGTAAGCAATTGGCCAGACCTAAAAAAGGCTTTAACAGCTGCAGTGACCTCATAACGAATAATTGGCCAAGCTTTTCTATAAAACCCAACATTATAACCATCAAGACCAGAGGCCTTAGTAGGATTCAAGGACCAAAATGTGTCCTTAATTTCAAGATTAGTAACCTCAGCAATCATGGCATCCTTTTGACTATTAGTTAGCTTCCTACTGACCACCTGATGAATCCTAGTATGTCCCTGGTAAGGAGTAAAATGAGGTGATCCAAGTAAATTAGTGTAGAAATTAACAAAGCTGGTCTTGATATCCTCAATAGCATGGATGAGTGATCCATCATCAAGCACCAGACTGGTAATCTTACTCCTATTTCGAATGTTGCTCACAGCTTTAAAGAAATAAGAAGTACATTGGTCCCTAAGTTTAAGCCATTGAATTCTTGATTTTTGCTTGACCAAGTTTTCCTCAGCCCTTAATAATGTGTGGAATTTCCTATGTACCACTCTTTCCTGGCTTACGATAGAAGGATTAGAGAGATGAGATCCCAATTCTCTCTGCAGAATCTCAAGCTGTTGTCTAGATTCATTAACCATTTTAGAAATATCACTAAACTCCCTAGTGTTGAGCTGCTTGAGTTCCTTTTGTAGAAACTTGAGTTTCTCACATACATAAAACATGGGATTCCCTATGATCACTCTCCTCCAAACTTTCTGAACTATAGTAAGGAACTGAGGATGATCAGCCAGAAAGTCAAAAAATTTAAAGAGTTTAGGGGAACTCCTAGAACTAGGTGAGATGTACACATTGGCTGGGGAGTGATCAGAAACCCCAGGAGTAGGGAAATGAGCAGCAGAAAAGCTGAAAGCTTTCATCCAATGCTCATTGACTAAGACCCTATCCAACTTTGTACTGACAAAATGGGAAGGGTCTTGCTTGTTGGCCCAAGTTAAAAAACACCCTGAATACCTTAGATCATCCAGTTCTAAAGCATACAGACAATGATTGAACTCATCTATATGAGGGGGCCAGCTAACATTACCCCCAATCTTTTCATTAAGGAACCTAATCGCATTGAAGTCCTCTAGGACTATCCAAGGGGCTGAAGGGCTAAGATGGTGGAGGCTAGACCATAATGCTTGCTTATCCACATGGCAATTAGCCTCATACACAAAGGTTGCAAAAAAGGGTGACCCTCCACACTTAGGCTGAACCTCACAATGCATAAATTGTTCAGATTGATCCAATATTTGGACATGCATCACATTAGGATTCCAACACACAAAGATCCTGCCAATGGGAGATTGAGGATAGTTGTTCGCAAAATTTCACTGAGGACAAACAAATTTCATTATTTTGGCAACCCAAACCTCATCTATCTTATGCTCCAACAACCCCAAAAGTGAGAGCTTGTTGTTATTTACAAAACATTTAGCCTCTTTTTGTTTGATTGGATCATTAAGACCCTTAATATTCCAAAAACCAACGTTAAAGGGTTGTATAGTCATTAAACAAGATTCTATGCAACAAAAGATATGCAACTAGCAGAAATGGAAGTATTAAAAACTGCCCTGACAAAAGGATATGGGTGGGTTAATTCCCTCCAGAGTTTAGGGAACATGCAGACTGCTCCCTTGCTTGCTTCCTCCATTGTTTCCTAGCAGACATAGAAAGTGACTGATACGCCAACTCTGCATCTTTCTCCTTGTGTCCCAAGTCCTGAAGGTCAGGTGGCTTAGGATGAGGACCTGGAGAGACTTTTAACTCAGAATGAAAAGTTTCCTTTGGTACTATATCAGGATTAAGGACAATCCCTGCAGGAGACAACCCAGCCCTTAATGCATTAGTGAGGGTTTCTGTGTTGTTGATTGAGGAAGGTAATGCAAGTGTGTTCGTAGATCCCACCTCCACTAACTCTACTGCCTTTACTTGTTGCTGCAGTGGATCTCCTCCCTGGTTACTGCTTACTGCCCCTTCAAGATCTTTCCACTGATTACGCGCAGTTGAAACGAGGATGGGCTATGCCATTTTCCCATCCAGGAAATGCCCCACCAGATATCTGTTTCATTTGCCTACTTCAGTCATTTCTAGGTCTATTTCAACCAAAGCTTCTTTTCCTCTCTGAAGTTCTGGGAAATAGTCCAATTTCATTTCTAAAGACGGACGTTGTGACTGCAGAAGGGAGGCCCAGTTTTTAGGTTTAGGCTTGCCCTGTCCAGTAATGGGTTTGGGATTGGGTTGGTGATTGTGATGTTGATGAGGGTGTTCTTTGGAAGTGAATTGATGGTGATGAGTTGGTTGATGTTGTGGCTCAGAAATGCTTATAGCATGTGGAGATATAAGAGGTGGATCAATAGAAGTAAGTACAGCCCCTGATCCGGGACGGGTAGAAGCATTTCGAGGTTTAGTGTCCTCTAATCTATATCCTAGATTAGGATCTCCTTCTACATAGGGATTTCCACGAGCATTGAACAAAACCTTAGGGTTGCTTCTGCAGATGCTTAAGTTTTTGCAGTTAAGCTGCGGAGGTGCTATATTATGCCAACATTGAAGGGGAGACACCTAATTAAGGAGTTATACAACATAATTAGCTACTGGACTTTCTCAAGCATATATAATTTCTTTTAGGGAAAGACTACAATACACACCCCTTAAAAGGGTATACCATATGCACCTATTTTATTATTCATTTATAACATTTTAGCATGTTTCGTAACTTTTATTCTAGAATTCATAACTTTTTAACAATACGATTCGTAACATTTTCATTATGATTCATAACATTTCGATGTATCTTGTAACCTTTATACGATTCGTAACTTTTTAGCAATACAGTTCGTAACATTTTCTCTATAATTCATAACATTTTGGGGGGTGCATACGATACACATCCAAATAAATGGTGTATATTGTAGCATTTCCCTTTCTTTTATTCCTCTAATTACAGTTTTTAGCTCTTGGAAAGCACTTTTATCATTATTTGGCTCATCAAGAAAACCATACTTTTCCGCCACACGATTCAGTTATTGATGTTGGGGATTCAAACGACCAAACCAACAAACAAACGCACACAATCGAAGAACAAACTAAGAACAGAAAAGAATATAAAGCAAGAAAAGAACAAGACACAGAGATTACATGGTTCCGACTTAAGCTGATTGCTTAATCGTACGTCCACGGGGTGCTGGGGTGTTTCACTATGATGAAAATATGTCAGAGTTACAAAAGGAGACAGCCTTAGCTTTGCTTTTATATACGCAAGCAAGCTAATACACAGAAAATCCTAAAAACGCGAAAACCCACGTCTTTTTTTTTCCGTACCCGACCGCCTTGGCGGGACCCAAAACCACCCGGACCATTTTTACTACGACTCCAAAATTGTCTTCACATCTAGGAATAGAGCCAGAGAGAGGCCAGTAGAGGCGGTCGCCCTTGCAAAAAGAAAAAGAAACACTACTATTATATGTAAAAAAAAAAATTCATATGAAAGTATATAGACTTGCCCTTGTGTGTATAGGCTCGCCCCTGCGTAGTGAAATTCTTGACTCCATCTCTGGTCACTTCTCAACATTGACAACTCAGCAATTAGCAGCCTTTGAAAAAGCATACGGGTACATTTCACTGACACCGCCTGAATTCTAATAAAATCAAACTTGACACTCCCATTACTCTCCGAATTTGTAGTATACTCCCTCACTTTATAAACTCTTTTGTAGCCAAGCAAAAGTTCATGACATCGGCTCATATGAACTTGATAATAAAATTTGGTGTGGATTTATGAATTAGTGAAGAGAAAAAAAAATTATTTTTTATTTTCTAATTACTCTCTTTGAAGCAAATTCAAAAAGTCAAATATTTTGATGTGAATTTTAAAAAAATATCTATAAGAAAGTAAGGCCCATTCTCTTTAACTTTTTTCTTGTTATTCGCGTCATATATTTTGGATTAATTATCCATTTTGATGAGAAAAGTCTAAAAAGTATAAAATTATGACCAATAATCCATGCATTTTGTGCAAGTTTATTGCATTGAGGAGTAAATTAGTAAATTCACCTAACTAAAAGACAAAAGGAGAGTAGCATTGATAAAAAAAGGGAGTGGCATTATTATGGGCCGAAATTCACTCCAAAAATTATTGACAAGTCCGTGTAAGCTGATGTCATGAACTTTTGTTTGGTTACAAAGAGTTAGTACTCTAATGTAAGGTAGTATACTGTAATTTTGGAGAGTAATGGGTGTGATTCTATTACTACTAGAATAGACAATGCTACTCAAACAACAATCTAAACACAATTTCTCACATACATTTGGATTCCATACATAGTAGTGTGGTAAAGCCCACTTATATGTGAGAGGTTATATTTAGTGTTGTATTTAGATTATTATGTGAATAACATTTTTGTACTAGAATCAAACAATAATTGACTGGTGGGGCGAAAAAATATGGTTTCCCTGGTGAGCTGGATGGAATTTAACATCTTCCCACCAGCCAAGGGTAAATGGAGTCAACATGGTTTAGGCCTCCTGGCCTTCAAATGGCTTCAATCCAAAACGTCCTCTTCAATCCAGAGACCCAAACTGTCCCGTTGCGGGATTTAATATCTTCCCACCAGCCAAGGGTAAATGGAGTCAACATGGTTTAGTCCTCCTGGCCTTCAATCCAAAACGTCCTCTTCAATCCAGAGACCCAAACTGTTGTGGAATTGAATATCTTCCCACCAGCCAAGGGTAAATGGAGTCAACATGGTTTAGTCTTCCTGGCCTTCAATCCAAAACGTCCTCTTCAATTCAGAGACCCAAACTGTCTCGTTGCACCTTGTCTGGATCATATTTTTGCTGTTTGGATTTTCTTCTCCAAGGACTTTTTCTATGGAATTTAATATCTATGTGGAATATTCTCTTCCCACCGGCCAAGGGTACATGGAGTCAACATGGTTTAGTTCTCCTGGCCTTCAATCCAAAACGTCCTCTCCAATTCAGAGACCCAAACTGTCCCGTTGCACCTTGTTTGGATCAGATTTTTGTTGTCTGAATTTTCTTCTGCAAGGACATTTTTTTATGGAATTTAATATCTATGTTGAATATTCTCTTCCCACCAGCCAAGGGTACATGGAGTCACATGGTTTAGTCCTCCTGAGCTTCAATCCAAAACGTCCTCTTCAATCCAGAGACCCAAACTGTCCTGTTGCACCTTGTTTGGATCAAATTTTTGCTGTCTAAATTTTCTTCTGCAAGAACATTTTCCTATACTAAACCTGCCCTCCAATTTTCCTCTTTCCTTTATGGGCTTTTAGCGGGTTTTGATTGGATTTCTTTTTTTCATACCAAAGCCCTTGTAGTTCTTCATAAGATCTATATATGTTTCCTGTAAAACAACAAATGTTACTACTATTATCTTGTTTCCATTTTCTACAATTACACGCAGCAACTGTTTATCCAAACAAGGGTAGAAGCTTAGTTATTAGAAGAAGTTACTCAAAAGACAGGATATTTAAGGGTTGATCCAAACAGGGCATTAGAATGGTCATCACTCATTAGATATTCTTCCAGAAGTACCAAAATCTTTTCCTCTATATATTTTCAGCCAAGACTCAAAGCCTCACTTGAATAGACAGACATAACGTACAATAAACTCAAGCAAAAAAACCCACACTATCAACAGCCACATATCATCACACGCTTGTATTACAATATATTTCATAGTTATACTAGATGGTCAAATTTTTCTAGACCAGCCAACAACTTCGACCATATTATTGTCAATATCCGATCAATTTAGACAATTAACTTGACGACCTCACAAAATGATCGATTACGATACATGAAACCTGGTCTATGAAAGTGTCCATGAAAGGATATGAATGGTCCAGATTCAAAGGCAACGGGTCTCTTGAGAAGGTTATGGAACTACACGATGCCGGTGACCCATTTTTGGGCCCATAACGAGTCTAATTTGATGATCAAAATTCTTCATTTTGTAGAACTTGTTGAGAACATCTGTGCCAAAAATCATGTTATAGGTTTCATCCAAAATTGAATGGTTTTATACTGCCAACTTGGGAAAATTACAGTTTTCAATAGATTTTTTTTCCAATTGTTGCTCTCTCTACCTAGCTATCTATCTCTACTTATTACCCATTTGTTATGCAGGAATCTAAGTTTTAGTTCATATACCCCAGCTTTTCCTACTGACAAAACTAATATGTAACAAGAAGTTGGAAGATTTTTGTTTTGTTCACCTTCTACTTAAGAGGGTTAACATTACCATCTTTCCTATTCGTTGAAATGGCATCGATCTTACCACAAAATGATGTCATGCTTACCAAAACGTGTACTGCATGATATCACTTTGTGGCGAGATACACATCATTTCAACCAATAAGAAGGAGGACAATGTTCACCCTTCTCTTTTTAGGGGGGTGAACAAAATTGCACTCTGGAAGAAAACGCACTGTGAATCTGGACCATTCAATTCCTTTAATAACATGTACTATAAACCGAGTTACATGTATTGTACCAATCCTCGGTTAATGTTCACTCTACTTCTTACACTCATGTGTAGTGCTTGATCTCTATATATTCACAAACCCCTCAATCCCACTATATAAACTAGTGGAGTACAAACCAACATACTACACCCCTTTGAATCCTACAAATTATAAATTCCCTTTAAATCCTACAAATGATAAATTACAGTTAATGGATACCCCAATTCTTATCCTCCTCATTTCCCTACTACTCCTATCATCTCCACCTCTGTTTTCAATCTCATCAGCACATGATACGTTATCCACATCGTCATCTCTCTCTGTTTTCGTACTTATTTGCAGTTTTCGAGCTTAAAAATAATAAGCTTACTGTAATCAAAAAAATATGCTATATGAATTTTGTTTTCGTAAATCTATTATTTTGTAAACCCTGTAAAAAAAATTAAAAAATTATTTTCGTAAATCCATTATTTTTAAGCTTGAAAATAGGTCATTATTTTTGAAATACTTATTTTGGAATGTGGAATGGGGTCAAGTCAAAGACGACTTCAATTCTTCCCACCAACCACGACTTCAATTCTTCCCACCAGCCAAGACTCAGTCAAGTCATCTCCAAAACGTCCCCTTCAATCCAGAGACCCAAACCATCCAATTGCGCCTTGTTTGGATCAGATTTTTGCAGTCTGAATTTTCTTTTGTAAGGACATTTTCCTATACTAAACCTGCCCTCCAATTTCCCTATTTTCCTTTATGGGCTTTTTGCGGGTTTCGATTCGACTTCTTTTTTCATACCAAAGCTCTGGTAGTACTTCTTCATGAGATGTCAATGTTTCCTATAAAACAAAATAAACCTTGAACAAATGTATTATTGTTTCCATTTTCTACAATTACACATAGCAACTGTTTATCCAAACAAGGGAAGAAGCTTAGTTATTACTAGAAGAAGTTAGTCAAAAGACGGGATATTTAAGGATTGATCCAAACAGGGCATTAGAATGGTCATCACTCAATAGATATTCTTCCAGAAGTACCAAGATTTTTTCCTCCATCAACGGACAAGAAACTCACACTATCAACACCCACATATCATCACACGCTAGCTTCTACTGCAATATATTTCATAGTTATACTAGATGATCAAATTTTTCTAGACCAACAACTTTAACCATACTATTGTCGATGTCCGATCAATTTAGATGATTGACTTGATGACCTCACAAAATGATAGATTACGATTACGATCAAAATCAAATCCCCCTTCCCGGGCCTAACTTGTTGATGTAAAAAATGATAGGATACATGAAACTTGGTCTATGAAAGTGTCTATAAGAGGATATGAATGGTCTAGATTCACAGGCAACGGGTCTCTTGTATGAAACTACACGGTGCAGGTTACCCATTTTGGGGCCCATAACGAGTCTAATTTTATGATTGAAATTCTTCGTTTTATAGAACTTGTTGAGAACATCTATGCCAAAAATCATGTTGTTATTGGCTTCATCCAAAATTGAATGGTTTTATACTGCCAACTTGGAAAAATTAGGATTTTCAATAGGTTTTTTCTCCAATTGTTGCTCTCCCTATTTAGCTATCTATCTCCACTTACTAATCATTTGTTTTGCAGGAACATAAGTTTCAGTTCATATACCCTAGCTTTTCCTAGTGACAAAACTAATATGTGACAAGAAGTTGGAAGAGCTGAGTTTTGTTCACCCTGTACTTAAGAGGGTAAACATTACCATTTTTTCTATTGGTTGAAATGACGTGAATCCCACTACAAAGTGATATCATACTTTCCAAAAAGTGAATTGCATGATAAGGATCACATCACTATGTAGTCGGATTCACACCATTTCAACCAATAGGAAGGAGGGTAACATTCACCCTTCTCTTTTAAGGAAAGTGAACAAAATTATACTCTGAAAGAGCACGCATTGTGAATCTGGACCATTCAATTCTTTTATTTATATTTATAAACCAGGTTCCACGTATTGTACCAATCCTCGGTTGATGTTCACTCTACTTCTTACACTCATTTGTAGTGCTTGATCTCTATATATTCACAAACCCCTCAATTCTAATCCAACAAACTACACCCCTTTAATCCTACAAATGATAAATTACACTTAACAGTTAATGGATACCCCAATTCTAATCTTCCTCATCTCCCTACTCCTCCTATCATCTCTACCACCTTTGTTTTCAATTTCATCACCACATGATACGTTACCTGCATCCTCATCTCTCTCTGTTTCTGACGTCCTAATTTCAGCAAACGGAATCTTCTCCGCCGGCTTCCACTCCGTCGGCAAAAATGCCTATTGCTTTTCTATTTGGTACACTGAACGCACATCCGACGGCAATGTCACCATCGTTTGGATGGCCAATCGCGACCAACCCGTCAACAGAAAACGCTCAAAACTCTCTCTCCTCAAATCCGGCAACCTCATACTAACCGACGCAGCCCAATTCACAGTCTGGTCCACAGACACCAAATCACTGTCCCCATTTCAGTTACAGCTTCTAAATACTGGCAACCTCGTTCTTGGAAATCAAAATGGTTCAATTTGGGAAAGCTTTGATTCGCCAACGGATACCCTTCTTCCAAACCAACCCATAACCCGAAACTCAAAACTCGTTTCCTCTCGAAGCCATAACAATTTCTCGTCTGGGTTTTACTCCCTGTTTTTCGACTACGATAACGTCCTCCGTTTACTATTTGACGACGCGGAGGCTTCCAGCATATACTGGCCCGACCCGTGGTTGATCAGCTGGAAGGCGGGTCGGAGCACCTATAATAACAGTCCAAGTGCGGCGTTCAATCCATCTGGGTATTTCCGATCAAGTGATCAATTTAAGTTTAAAGCTTCGGATTATGGAATTGGGGTTTCGAGAAGATTGAGAATGGATGTGGATGGGAACGTGAGATTGTATAGTTTAGATGAGGAGAGAAGGATATGGAGCGTTTCTTGGCAAGCCATAAGTCAGCCCTGCAAGATCCATGGAGTTTGTGGGCCCAATGCGATGTGTAATTATGATCATCCGAGGAAGAATGATGGTCGGGGATGCTCTTGTTTACCCGGGTAAGATTCCCATAGTTCCGAAATTACTCTATTCTTGTAAACTTTTCAAACGGGAAATAAGTACTTATTTTTTAAGAAGGTAATTTTAAACACAAAAATAAGGAAATCTCGATAAGATCTTTTATACTATGAAAAAAATCAAAAAATTATTTTTTATTTACATTATATTTGAGTTTGTAAATATGAAATAAGTATTTATTTTTTAAGAAGATGTTCTAGAACTAACCCATATTTTTCTTCTTTGTTTTGTGTGTTTTGTTGATTTTTTTTGAATTTTTGTTAGATGTGCGTTATAATTTTTAGATTAATCATCCGTCTCGACGAGAGGAGTCTAAAAAGTAAAAAAAATTACCACAAAAAACAAAACAAAAGTTCACTGAAGATGAAAAAAGTATCAAACAGCTGTTTTATTTGTATTTTTTTCATCATCGGTCCGTATATATTTTTATACTTTTTTGATTATTCGTGTTGAGATGAACAATTAACTCCAAAAATTACGACGAAAAGCTAAACAAAAAATTCCGAAAAATAAATAATATTTTAATAAATTTCAAACTTATGAGTTTACAAGAACACAGCCTAAATGTGACATAATGATGTTTATAGTCATGTGCTTTTAAAAAGGCGACATAAGTTGTATAACTACAAGATTAACTTAATCAAAAAATATTTGCCAAAAAAAGAAAATTAATTAAAGAGTCAAGAAACACAACTTCAAACCATAACTCCTCGCACAACGAGCAGTTTAATGTATGTGATGTGGGCACTTGTGCTCATTCCCAATTAGGATATATGATCGCGCTCTCAATTCTCGCTTTAGCAAATTTTAGTAGTTTATGAATTTTTGTTAAAAACGCTTTTACGGTCGGTGCTCTTGCTCACCCACTATTGAGTTTGAACTCAACGAAATGCCAAAAAAAAGTTTATCTATCATACAACATAACGGACTACTCCCCGCACAAAGTTCCCACACCGCTCTCAGAGTTTCCTTAAGTGCTCCAATTTTCAATCCATTTGAACCTGTGCGAAGATCTTATTTTTCTAATCATTTTATCATAAAAGTCATAATTAATTTTTATCTCTAAGGCTCTCATAATCAAGTTTCTACTCTATAGGATCCGAAATAAGGAGCAAATACTTAATTATCAGAAAAATATGATTTTTAAACTGGTTCAATTTTTTTAATCCTCTTTCCTTCTCTTGTGTATAGATATACTATTTTCTGAGGATTTTAAATTTTTTGTTCGGAGCAATACATATTTCTCAGCCTTGTCATTCTCCCTTGGTTTGCTTGCCTTGGGTTTTTTGCTACATGAACCACAAACGGCACAGTTTCCTTGCCCCGAGAAATTTTTTGGTGCCGGTTGGGTATATCCCACGTGGTACTCATTCGGCACATCCCGACCGTTCAATACACTTTTGAATGGCTCGGATTGAAACCCTCTTTCTCCTCTCACCCCAACACTTTCTCTCTCCTTTTTCTATCTCCAAATCTGAGCCGTCCAAAAACGCAATAAACAACTCGGATGTGCCGAGCAGGTACCATGTGGTACCCACCCGGCAATGAAAAAATTTCCCCGAGCCCCACGCTATTGCATTACAGGATCCGACAATCCCACTTTCTTGCGTGCACACTCATATAAGCAGAAAATAACTTGATTCATGAAGTTCCATCTTAGTAGTACTTCCATCTTGATACATGAGTTCCATTAATGCTCATTGAGTCCTTGATTCCCATGAAAAACTTCTGTTGCAATAATCACTTACAGACTTTTTATGCTATTGTTGGCCAACTCTCCATCAGGTACAAGGCAAAAAACCTTACAGATTGGTCTCTCGGGTGTGAACAGGCATTCAACCTCTCTTGCAACGCTGCCGATTCCAGTTTCATCAAACTTCCTCACGTTGAATTCTACGGCTATGATATCAAATTCTACGAAAATTGCACGTATGAAAGGTGTGAGGAAGAATGCTTAAACAGCTGCAGATGCTACGGCTTCAATTTCAAATATGACCCTGACAATGGTTATTACAACTGTTATCGAAAGTCACTGTTGCTTAACGGATACAGATCCCCTACATTTGGGGATTCTTTTTATCTAAGGCTGCCCAAAGCCTCCGTTACTTTATATGCAAATCGAAAACAAGAAATCGGGTTGCATTGCCCCCTGACCACACAGAACTTGCTACTTGATAGAGGTTACAAGAAA
This sequence comes from Rhododendron kiyosumense, assembly GCA_019656275.1. Lineage (NCBI taxonomy): Eukaryota > Viridiplantae > Streptophyta > Magnoliopsida > Ericales > Ericaceae > Rhododendron > Rhododendron kiyosumense. Next base: position 338 of record BPLS01010834.1, on the reverse strand, counting down.
CCCAAAAAAAATGGGACGTTGCAGTTTATGGTTTGGTTCGCCTCTGCATTTGGCAGCTTTGAAATCATTTGTATTTGTTTCGTATGGTTATTGTTGTACAAAACCAAACAAAGATCAAGTGAGAACACACAAAGTTACCTTCAAGTTGTGAGCGGGTTTAGGAAATTCACTTATGCCGAGTTGAAGAAAGCAACGAGAAATTTTAGGGAAGAAATCGGAAGAGGAGGCAGTGGGATTGTGTACAAAGGAGTTTTATCTGATCGTAGAGTTGCAGCAATCAAGAGACTCAAAGAGGCTAATCAAGGGGAAGCAGAATTCTTAGCGGAAGTAAGCATCAT
>BPLS01010833.1:0-12494 GCA_019656275.1 Rhododendron kiyosumense | reverse complement strand
GGGGTATTAGCACACATTTTTTTAAATGAATAATAATTGTGGAAAAATTCTTTCAGAATAGGAGGCTGTCATATGCACGTGACACTCAAATTCGGAGATTTGCAGCCACATGCATACAAGGCTTACGACGCACACTCAGTTAACTGGATTCCGAATTGTAATACTTGGAGTGGGCAGGAGTCACAGCCTTCACTTGGGTCTAGCTACATTCGTTAGACTTATACTAAAGAGTTTGTTAATATAAATGATTAGGGGGGGAAAAAAAAACCACAAATGTTGCCCAAGGTAATAAGAAAAGATTTGAAAAGGTTTCAAAACACAAATGTAAGACATCACCAGCAGGAACTTTTGCACTTATAGGATAAACATTAGCTGGCATCTGTGTCAACAAGGCTAGTATGCATGTGCACATGGGCGGAGCTAACTTAGTTGGGCGGTTGGGTGGGTGCCACCCCCGCCTGCACCCTTAGTTTCAAGCCATTTTTTTTTTATGCTAAGGTAAATTCAATTAGATGACACCTATATTAATTAGTTTTTGGACAATTTGCATTTTACACAGATAGTGTAAATGATTTTAAACAAATGAACAGTTTGTATCATAATAATGATATTTCAATGGCTAGTATTTGAAGAACTTAAAAGAGTTGGAGTAAATTTTTATTCTTTTACAAAGCTTTTAACAAAGAAAAAGGCCAGGACAAAATTTAACTCCATGAACATGAATATACATGTGACGCAGATCTGCTCAAACCAATTTGACATCTTTTTTCTCTGAAGTCCCAACAAATGATAGAAGCCGTTTAATGTGTTTAAAACATATTTTTAAGAGCTTCCGCAGAAAATCAGCTCATTCTGATCTCGGTAAGGCCTTGATAGGGTCATTTTAGCTAAATCCTGTCAAATTTCATAGAATAAAAATGAATGAGTCGATCAAGGCTTTACTGATATTAGAGTGAGCTAGTTTTTTATGGGAGCTCTTAAAAACATGTTTTAAACACATTGAACGGCTCGTATCATTTATTAGGACTCTAAAAACAGAAGGTGTCAAAATTGGTGTTAACGGATCCGCCTCCATACATGTAACCTTATTATTCACACTTAAACAGATGAAACACAACAACAATAAGTAGGCCCTCATCGACAAGTGCCACTCTCGAATTTAAATGTTGGCTCCGCCACTGTATGTGCACTCTAGGAAGGTCACAATAAATAATGAGTCGAAGGTTTAGACGAATCGCAATTTGTTGCCAACTTGCTCGTCATGTACCACTCAGAGCATAAAAAACTATCTTAGCGGCTTGCTATTTTTTTTTCTTTTTTTACTCAACAAAAGAATTTATTAATCTTTGAAAGAATATAAAGAATTAAACGGATAAATGGCACATCGGCAATAGCCGCCCAAGATCCAAAATCGGAAGGCAAGACGCCAACCAAAGCAAAAGGGACCATAGGAAATTAAAAGGTACCCACCGCCCTACAATGTACAACTAGTGCGGCCAATCCGGTCATCCATTTTGGCATGGACAACTTAGATTTAATCCGAGCTCCTACAGATCTGAACCGTCCATTGCTCAAATTAAAATCCAAAGACGTTCATTGCCAAAATAGACAACTGGATTGACCGCATACACGCTGTGGGCCAAAATGGAATTTGTTGTTGTGAATTGCAATAGGCTAAGTGGTTGTTAAAACTTAAAAGTATCTATAGAGAACTTGGAATCTTGGACTCAACCCAAAATTGAAACTGTATGAATTTTTTTTTTACCCAAAATTGAGTTAAGGCTTTGTTCGGTACAATAAATACAGGAAACAGAAAAGGAGTGCTCCTGTTAAAGGTATCCTTCAATGATTCAATGACTATATACTGTACAACATCACCAGTGGTGCCATTTGCCCTTTCGAGGTGTATTGGGCCTTTGTCCTTTGGAGGTGCATTTCAACTTTTTGTTGGATCCCTTTGTCCCTTTCTCCGTTTTTAATAAAATTTTATTTTTTATCGATAAAAAAAAAAAAACATCACAAGAGGTGGAGGCACACGTGATGTTTATGCAAATTGATTTTGACCAAATATGTACGATAGCATCCCGTTTATTGTTTGTTTGATTGAATTTTGACAAAAATATATAAAACTTGGCTTACACGTGTATTGCGTGTGCCCTCGCCTCTTTTAAATAATTTTGGGCCTCTTTTCTTGCCTCCTAGAGGCCTCCATGGGAAGAGAAGGTGAGCGATAGCCATCATATCGACCCAGAAAATTGATGATGATAATTGACTGAAAGCTCCCAGTTCTTCCAAAATGCTATGCTGCAATTTTTATATATTCCATGTTTATTGGCTGCACATGCCCGTTGATATCGACCAATTTTGGCTGACTTCTGCATATTATTATCATCATCAGTCATCCTTATTGTGGTCAGACAACTGCAGAATTTCGGTCCATGTTGGGTAATTGTCTTGGGGAAAGCAAAATTATACTTTTGGAAGCCTTAAATGCATGCAGGTGTGGTGGAAATCTAGCTCATTGTACGCATTCAATTGATCTAAAGCTAGTGACTTAAAAATAGGAACCTTGAAAGGAGCACTCAACCGTACGAACACGTAGGACTCCAACCCTATCCCTCTCAATCCTATCTCTCTCTTCCTCTCTCTCAACCATAGCCACAACAACTCCTCGATCTTCTCCGTTCCCCTCCTCCCCATGGGTTTCATACCCGTATGTGGCTGTGGGAGGGAAAGGCCATGGTACTACCGACTCCATTTCTTTGTTTTTATTTTTTTTCCTTCTGTCTCTCTAGATCTACGACTTGTCGTCTGACCTGTGAGAGTTTTGTCTCTCGTTCTACAAGAGTTTTGTCTCTCATTTAATGAGAGTTATTAGTTTCGTCTTTGGACGAATTTTGTCTACAGATCGGGTTCTCTCAATCGAAGTTGATTCACAACAATATCTTTGCTTCAGCATTCTATCCTTACACGATGTCTTTGGCGAGGCAACCCATGGTGGCTTGGTAGATCTGTAGTTCTTAGGAGTTCATTGGTGCGTTCATACTTGGATGGAGTGCATCTGATCGTTTGGGTATTTGGTTTCTTTTATCTTTAACTTTGCACTTTTTCTCGTTTGAGACTCCTTATTAGATGTTAGGCAGTTTAAAAGTGTCGCTATTGCGTCAGGCCATGTCTGGGTTAGGATGAAAGACATCGATTGCTTGGTGATTTACTTTTTCTATTTGTTAGACGATTAGTTTGACTTTGTCAAATTTGTTTGTAATGATCTCTGTTTTGTAAATATATACAGCTGGGCATTTATTAATATAATCTTCTCACTTTAAAAAAAAAAAAAAAGCTCGTGACTTACATTAGTGATAAATTCCAATAATTTTATGCAACAACTGCTACTCCCAGCTTAATTATATATGTCGTTTTTGATTGGTACATGAGTGGAACCTTGAAAACAAACTGTACTGATAAGAATATACACCATAATTACTAATTTTTTTGATCATACCATAATTACTAATTAGGTATCCTAAACTATATATATTGGTACTAAGCTAGGCATCGTTCTTGTAAACATATTTGTACTAAACTTATTTCGGTATTAATTTTTTATTTTTCTTTAACTTTTTGTTTAGTTTTCCATCATAATTTTTGGAATTAATCGTTTGTCTCAACGGGACGAATCAAAAAGTATAAAATATGAACCAATGATGAAAAAAAAAGTCTTAGACACAGCGGAATTCACAAAAGTGTATGCAAGCGGAGTATGTATGTACTCTGACGCAACGGAATTTCACAAGAGAATAGTTAGCGTACTATTCCAAACGAGATAAACACTCGAATCTATGAGCAAATCTTGCGGACAAGGAAGAAAAAGAAAACTCTGAATATTATTGATGAAAAAAATTGAATACAATTTGGTCATTGTGGTTGGCGAGGAATGACTACGTGTTCAATAATACTTCGACAGGAGTAGGGCAAGTGAGTGAGGTGATCAAAACCAGAGTTGCGATGTGGATTAAGGTGAAGTTTGATATCAAGGTATATACTGTGGAGGATTTTAAAGGTTTCCTTGATGGAGATAGAAAGGTGAAATTGTAATATGTGTTTGAAGTGTGTTAGGCGATCCGTTCAACTCTCTGTTGGATGCTTATTTTTAGTGTTTCTCTCTTTTTTCTTCTTTGTCTAATCTCATAAGCATCATGTGCTTTCGATTTCTCCCTCGATGTAACCTTTCAAGATTTACAAAAGTTTCTTTTGCCGGGAAAAAAAAATTGAATACGAAATTAGGTTACAACCCATTTTATAAGGCTTAACCCTAGGAACCCTAAAAATAACGCTGAAAAATAAAATGTTCCGAAAATTGGGGAAACTTAAAAAATTGGAAAATAGAAAGAAAAATAAGACTTTAATTTCTCAACAAGAATTAACTTCTATGGAAATATACGCTAAGAGTTATTAATGTTTTAAAACTTTTCTAAAACGGCAAATAACATAAATTGAATGCCTAAATGAATTAATTAGGCCAAATTCACCATGCGTCATGAACTTAAGGTGGTGTGTATTGATCACAGCGCGATTTTAAGTCAGTCTACCAAGTTTGGGCCCGATCCGAACTCGTCTAAGTTTTACCAAATCGAATAATCCGTAATTAAACAACGTTTGGGCTTCCGAAGTTTCGACCGGTCCGACTGATCATGAAATTAGGCCTTCACGTATTCTACATCATACTCATATATAGCAAGGCTAGCTTTCCATGATTGATCTTATAGCTGGAAGCCGGGTCCCTGCATGTAATGGTTTTGTGGCTGCAAATGGTAGCGTCCTATACAGTGCAGAAGTCGCGAGATGTCCCTGTAGTGATTGATCTTTCTTCGGTTGTTGAGTCCACTTTGGGATCCACACAAATGACCAAAGCTAATTAATAATTTAAAATAATTTTATTGGTGGTCTCATATAAAATGAGATCAATCAAATAATGTAATTTATTAATTTAATCTTACAGTTTTTCATTCAAAATTTAGAATCATGAACACTGAACGAATTTTTTTTTAAAAAAAGCTACATAATGGTGTGCCCAGTATACCGTAGATCCGAACCGAGGATATAGTAGGATTTATCCATCCAGAGAAAATGGATATTATAAAAAATGTTGGAATGACCAATTTATTGGAAGTAGTGGAGGCCGAAATGTTTGCGGAAGCTGCTGCTAGCCAGTGCAATAAGTTCGACCATGAAGGTCCATGAACATATATGGTGAATAAATTCTGAAGCCACGACAGATTGACGTATGTGGAGAGAGATTTTTTTTTAATTTTTGAAGAGAAGTTCATCGATCCCATTAATTGCAAATATTACAAGATAGCTTCAAGACATTCCGGGCTCTAGCATGAGCAGCCTTGACAAGAGTCCTAGATAATTTAACAACCTTAAACAGAACTAAAAGAAGAACATAAAAAGGATAAAGTCATACAAGGCTGATTGCAACGACAAACCAGCCTTGCCCGGATTAGCCAGTCCTTCCACAAACTGACACTAGGCAATCCGTTAAGACACATATATTGGCGATATATATTAGTGGTAATACGTACCCCATTCAAAAATTAAGCAAAATCCCTGCCCGTATTTCCACCATGATCTCCACACTCGTTTCACAAAACCACATTTGAAAGGTAATTCAATTGTCCAAATTAACATCCCAAAAAGTAGGTCTGTTAATGGACCAGATCCTATCCGAAAAATCCGAATCCGATCCGGATCTGAATCCAATAACGTCGATCCGATAATTCAAATACGGATCGGATCGGATTAAATCCGTTATCAATCTGAATCCGAACTTTATTTTTTAAAATTTTTTTAAAAAAACAGTAAATTTTTTATTTTGAAAAAAAATGTTTAAGAAGTTGTATTTTTATTTTTATTTTTTTATTTTAAGTTTTTTAATATATTTTTTTGAAAAATATATTTTTTTTTTTGCTAAAATTTTTGAAGTAAAAAAGTTTTCGGATCGGATTCTTTTTTTCGGATTCGGATCCGGATTACCACTTTCGGATTCGGGTCTTATCGAATCCAGATCGGATCATTGACAAGCCTACTGAAAAGGGTTTATCGCATTTGGAATCCAGTCATCCCGAAACACACTAATGTTTTCCCCATTACCAATCTGCCATTTTCCCTAGAGTACTACCGTAGCTAACAAGGAGCTGGGTTCTTGTAACAACCTCCAAGCATGCAGTTTTCGCTAAAAGAGCTTTGTTAAGACAACCCAAATCACGTAAGCCCAACCCTCCCTTACTTTTAGGAAGACAACAAGCCAACCAATTTTTCCAAACCAGACCTCTATCCCCCTCTCCAAACCACAGAAATTTCAAGGCTACACTGCGCACCTTCGTGAGGAAATATTTAGGGGCTCTAAAAAACAGACAAAACATAATTTGGAATGGTAAGCAAAACATGTTTAACCAAAATGAGTCTAGATGCAAACGAAAGCGCGCATAGGAGCTTTCCACATACTCAATTTGTTCCGAATTCTGCAAAGAGTTTTAGCCAAAATATTTCCTTTACTCCCCGGAAAATCCATCAAAGCCCCAAGATATATAAATTCCAGGTTATTTTCGAGCCCCTTAACTCCAAAAATTCTCAAAAGTGTATTTTTATCTTAACGGGCAACATATTAGCACTAACAAACAATTCGGATTTATTAAAGTCAACCCTTTGACCCACTTGCTGACAATACACATCAAGAACCCATTTCAAACATCAAGCCTATTCTTGGGAGTATTCCAATACTAGCGCAAGTCAGTTCCATACGGTGTTGCTTGTCTCCACAAGTTGTGAAAGTTTTGGGTGTGGCAAGTTCGATTCCCAGGTTGGCCTCCGGGCCCCTATTTCCTTTGTTCTACTTCTTTTTGTTTTCTTCCCAATTCACTATAATATGAAAATTATCTTTATTTCTCCGTTTTTGTTTTACCTCTTTTTATTTTCCCCTCAATCCACAATATTGCCGAAAATAAATTACGTTGTTGGAAATTTTCAATTTAACAAACACAATAGTGATATATAAGTGATATGTTCTTACATTTGATCAAAAAAAGTTATAGTTGAAATAAATCGAGCAAGAGCTAACACAATTTTTAGTTTTACCTTCGAACTATCATTTCGCAAGAGAGATTGGCTATGATCTCAATTGAAAATAAGGCGTCGTTCCACTAAGAGCATTTTTGGCATTTTGCATTTTTTGGTTAGCTATCGTAAATAGCACGTTTGTAAAAAGGAACATGAGCGTTGTATATATAGTTTTGAGAACGTGTAGTACTGTAATAGTTGTGTAGACATCCCAATCTGGACTCTCCAGATTAGTTTACTTATGGCATTTGATTTCCCGATGATGAAATGGATCAAGAACACCTTGAAAATGTTAGTGTGTTTGAGCTTTAAGCGTTTGAACCCCTTTTAAACCCTTTCAAACCCAACCTAATTAGAAGCCTCAGCCAAACTCTACCTGCATACGCTGGGGTGTACAATTGGCATACATTGGTCCAATTCTACATGTCAATCATCGGTCAGTTTTGGTCTTGACCAGGTTTGGATCTGAGCACGCATGTCAACTACTTGCGTATGCTGATCAAATTAACCTTTGGTCAAACTTGTTTTTTTCAGCATGCAGAAGTCATGATTAGAGGTGTACAGCACATGAAAACCTTCCAACCCGTCAGAAAAGCAGTCTTTGCCGGGGCACATAAGTTAGTCCACAAGGGATTTAGAGACTGTCCATAATTCTGAAACAACAAACGTCCACAACGGGGCTCGAACCCTGGTCTCACAAAAGGGAAGAACTAAAAGATGCCAACTGGGCTACAGTCCATTGGCGACAATTGGTTAGTTTAAAGAGGAACTATTTGACTTTTATTGCTCAACGTTTTGAGTTCAAATCTTCATTTTTCAATCAGTGGTGGAGCCACATGTAGACATACTTATTGGTATCTGACCAGTTTACTATCTTATACTTTGGATCATATTTTTATTCTTTTTAACGGGAAACAAAACCCATGACAAAAGTGTAATTGTATGAATGACATTCACGAAATTCAAATTACTATCATTGGGCTAAATCTACTTTTTGTCGCACCGAGCACACGGCAGATGTAAGCATTGACCACAAATTAGATACGGTGAGACTTCTGCAGATGGTTGTTTATTGTTGAAACCGATGCTCCTTGACGAAGCATATGGGGTAGTATATTTACATTTGCATTTCTGGAACTAAAGAAAAACTTAATCCTAAACCTTACCCACCCATTGTTCCATTTCATTTTTTCGCTAACCTAATTAATAAGCCCCGGGGGAGAATGGTGTTGGAATTTGTTTTCGTTAGTTTCAGTTTAACAAGCAAACGATTTCTGATATTCTTTGATCCCCGACATTACCGTCAAAAAAAAAAAAAAAAATTGCAGAACACCACATTCCAGAAGATATCATCTCAAATCAATATCACAATTGGTATTCTTCGATCTCCGACATTACCAACGAAAAAAAAAAGGGCCGAAGACGGTTTTCGCCGTGGATTAGGTCTCGATCCCCAAATTTGTTTCCATGGATGAAGAAGGTTATGATAAAATGGTTCGTGGGTGGTGGTTCTCAATTCTCTTCTTGGGCTAACTCCGTTCATCTTCTTCCCCCACCAAATGACATGCAAAACAAGCCGTATGGTTGTGACCAGCCAAACGACCCTCTGACACTTAAGTCAGTGAGGGGAGAAAAAGGGAAAAGTACTATAGCTAGGAATGGTGTTCCCCAAGTTAAGTATGCACGGCACATGTTCATGACGTCACTCGTAACCGCCTTAGTTGTTGACGACCGGCCATCACATGGCCTCCATGTGCACCCGTCCGAGAGGTTTCTAGAAACATCCAGAGCCCTTTGGAATGGTCACCACACACGTCGGCACTTCAGATCCGGTTGACCGATGGCACCGACCGGCCCGCCAAGAAGTGGATCATGGGCTTTAACCTAGGCCGCCCACGGGTGGTCCATTCGGCACGGCTCACCACCGCTCGGCCCATCTCGCCCCTAGTGGGTTCGATCTACCCACTCGCTTGTCTCTGCCCAATACGGGTCGGCCCAATTCACGTGTCAAGTTCAGCACACCACAAACCATGGACAAAGAGTTATTTGGTTTGTGTAACGGGTTGTTGCTTTTGGGAATTGACGAGAATGACTTGTTCCTATGAAATCCAGTCACTACGTAGATCAAGAAAGTGTTATCGTACCTTCGACTCTTATACAGGTTGTTATGGCACTTTCTCGTAGCCCCCAGATTGGGCCGGTGAATCGGCCGTTGTTGGTAGGTCTTAGAAGCAATACTTGGACTACGGTGGGTTAGTAAAGTAAATTCTAAGAAAGTCCCAATGCCACTGGGCCCTAGGCTAAGCATGGAATCATACTTGGGTTAGGAGCTTTAGGTGGATGCCTTTGCATGCATGTCTCGTCGGGTCAATTTAAGAAACCAAAGAAGGAGCAATATTGATGTATTAGTCAATGAAACAATATGGTATGGAAAAATCTTGGATTTGTATGCTCATCGTATGATCAAATTTGAGATCGATCAAGTAATTATAGGGATTTTCCAGAGGATTTAGTAAAGGATTTCGGTGCCATTGGGCTGCACAAATAATATGGTGAAGCGCTAATAGTCAAAGTTGTCTTTTAAGTGGTCGTTGCGATTTGATGAAAAAATATGATCCTGATGACAATGAACCTAATGATAATAAATGACCCCGATTTTGCTTTAGTACGTATGCAATCATGTATGAACAAAGTTTGGTTACGCCTACGGGGCTACAACTGTAATGAGGAAGCATTGAGAGGGAAAACAATATTGTAGACGGAATGCAACCTTTACGATAATCCGCATCATGTATTTTGTAAATCTTGACGAGCTATCTGTGCAGTTTCAAGGTAGTCCAACACAAATATCCTAGTGACCAAAATACATATTGGGAATACACTTTCAAAAGAAGTTCCATACAAATTATACAATCACGTGATTATCAACTTGATTTGTGACATTGAAATGCTTACTTCGCGAATCTTAGAAACAAAACCATTTTGAATATTGTTTCTGCACTCTGGATGAAGTCCATATTGGGTGCACAAGAGGCTAAATCAATGTTTATCGACAGCCATGTTATCAAATCACCCTCCAAGAGAAGAAGCAAAAAAGTTATACTATTTCGGTGCAGCTTTCTCACTCTTCGATTTGGCACTCATCAATATAAACAAATAAAATTCTCAATGGTCAATAGTTCTCGTCTTCGGCGTAAAATCAAGCGGCCATATCGATCGGTAACTTACAACTGTCACAGACTGAGATTTTGTTCTTGGCCGGTAAATATGGTGTCTTCTCCTATTATTTTTTTCAATCACTTTCGTTCTATTTTATAGCCAAGTATTCGCAAAAATCATTCTGACTTCTATATTCCTAAGTTTTCCTACAGAACAGTTATAAAGTGGAGTAGGAAAGAAATTCTTTTTTTCTTCGTTTGAGATCAAACTGGACCCACCAGATAGATACTCCAAGGTTAATAGATGAAGCTTTGAGTAATTACAGTATATTATTGAGGTCTTCAAGTGGCACCCAAGGATTCCTAACCAGCACACAATTATTTAATTGCGATTCGCGGGTGGTTACTGGACCCTCTGGCGGAGGTATCTAGGGGCCTGGGGTGGCCCCGGCCCCTCCCGACATTTAAAATATTTTATTAATATTACATGTAATGGGAAATTGACTTCTACACTCTCCTTTTTACCACATACACTCCCTTTTTGTCCTTATTTAAGTGAATTTACCTTTTTACCCTTTCGTAAGTTCACTTTTTTACACATTAAGGGGCAATAGAGTAAATTCACACCAAATAAAGATTAAAAAAAAGGAATGTATGTGGTAAAAATGAGAGTATAGGAGTCAATTTTCTATGGTTATTATTGATGTAATTAGTATAGCAATTGCTAAAATTATGAATTATTTTGATTTGATCTAGCCCAAAGTTAAAGGTATTTTACATTGTTAGGTAAAACTTTTTCAAAATCTTTCATAGATGGAAAATAATTGCTCATGTGCATTGCAATTGTCGACAATAATGCAAAAAATATTATATTTGGTATATTAATATACCACAAAACTATATCATATATTGAGTACATATTTACATGAAAATATTTCGTTTATGGCGGCTGCCGGCCCTCGGGCCAAAATTCTGGCTCCGCCAATTTAGGAGCCCTTGAGTACACCACGTGGTCATGTCTAGGAACACCTAATAATTTTACCTTTAAACATTAGTTCAACAATTAATTATCAAGTGTGATCCTCCACCCACCTCCACGAGCGGAGAGTTGGGTCCGACATCAGAGCTGAGGGGCTTCTCCTTTCGTTTTTTGTTCTTGTTGTTATTTGTTATTTGTTTTATTGTATATGTTGTTTTTCGGCCACGCAATTTGTATATGATATTATCAATATAAGTTGCAACTTTTGTCCCGGTCAAAAAAAAAAAAAAAAACTGGAAATGGTAAAGGTAACCGCAGCAATAGTTTCTTGCCAATTTGAATTTTGCTTTGTAATCTTTTTTCTTATCAATAAAATTTTTGCTTCGCTATTAGGGGGGAAAAAAAAAAACCCCAGCAATAGTTATGGTATACATAACCTTCAAGCCCAAAAGTTAGCAAGGCACGAACAGCCCACCTTCTTCCTCTTTAAATAACAGAAAAGAAAAAACCCTAGCCAACCCCATAAACAACTTCCAAGGGAGAATGGGAAGGAAGAAAAAAAGGTCACGACGAAGGAGAAGGAGGAAGGAAAAGAACAACTGTACATCAAAAGCAGAATCAAGTTTTCCTAATATTATTGTTCCAGAAGAAATCATTGTCGAAATACTATCAAGGTTACCCCTCGATTCTCTTACTCGATTCACAAGTGTTTCCAAGCAATGGCGTTCTTTGATATCCGACATATCCGTCGCAAAAACCGGCGCACCGACGGTTCTCATCCTGTCCGACTCGGGAGCATATTCCTTTTCACCTCACTCCATTGACCAACACCAACAGGAAGTACTTCACATTCACATGAAAAGCGTTCGTATTCCTGACAACATGCATGGTTACGTCATGGGATCGTGCAACGGGTTGTTGCTTATGCATACCGACGAGGATTTGTTCTTGTGGAATCCACTGACTAAGTTCTTCAAGAAAGTGCTAGCATTTGACCGATTGCGCGACAGCAGCTACCGAGTTCGTTCTGGGCTTTGCTATGACTCCACCAGTGATGAGTACAAGCCTGTTATTGCCTTTGCTCACCAGACTCCGAGTTACAGAGGTGAATTTGTAGTGGTTGGTAGTCCCAAAAGTAAAAGTTGGGCAGTGATTCACTTCCCATATAGGGTACCTACAGTGGAATCGGGGCCTATAGTCAATGAAAATCTTCATTGGTATGCCTGTAAGATCAATGA
>BPLS01010832.1:0-16655 GCA_019656275.1 Rhododendron kiyosumense | reverse complement strand
ACGACTGTGATTCATGATTGGGAGAGGGCTAAGAAGTTATCTGCCAATGAGATGTCAACGTTTAAATGGTCAGAGCACAAAGCTTGTAATGGGAAAAATTGACAATTATTCTAATGTTTCTTGAAATTGTATGATCTTACGATTTCATTTATTATTCGTTAAGACCGAGTTTCACAAACTCTTATTTCATGCCAATGAGATGTCAACATTTGAATGGTTAGAGCTCACAGCTTATATAAACTCCACAAAAAATCGGTAAGTATTCAAAAGTTCCAAAAAATTGTATGATCATAGGATTTCATTTATGAATTGCAAGAACGACCAAGACTTGTTAAAATTGAGTTGTTTCCGTAAGCGATTTCTATGTGCATGAAATCGTTGTTCATATTTTTATGTTGGTAAATAATCAAATTTGTACTCTTCGATCTGCTGTAGACTCCTTTGCCGCGATCGAGATGTGATATACGAACATTTTTCTTCCTTGGTATATTTGGGTCAAGCTAGGTTACTATTTGCACCCGGCACCCCATAACATTTTTGTTAGATTTTTTGGCACTTTCCGGGGTTGTGCAAAACCTCCATTGGTGTCTTTTACTATATCAACTCTGTTTGATTGTAATGGGTAGGTTCTTAGGGGTAGTAATTGCTCGCTCGATGCTCCTCCCATTATTTGCACCAAGTTGACCGTAGCAATTGAGTGAGAGGTAAAAGTATTTCACAGCACATCATGCATAATATTTTCGAGATTCGAAATTCTATTTGTGCACGTTTCCCTTTCCGGTACATCTCTCGGAAAATTAGTTTTCTATATATATGTATCCTAAATCAATTTTCTTTGAAAGGTCCGAAAATTTGTTTTCCATATTAACACTCCCGAAAAATATGTTTTCAGAAGAGTAGTGTTTAGGGCTGCAACCATTGCTTTTTATCACTTTTTTTTTTAATCTTGCATCTGCCTATATATATATATATATATAGACCTATTAGGTCATAAGCGGGATGAGAACGGAGAAAAAAATATTTTACCGAGAGTTTTTTTTTGGTTGCAGCCCATAATCCTTTCCTCCGTTCTTGCACTGAGGGTTTTGTTTTTCGGTGGAGGCGAGTTTAATAGGTTTCCTAGCAGCCCATATTTTTGTTTGCTCTTGCATCTTCGAACACTTTTCTTGGGTTGTCTAGATCACGTTTACATCATATCATTCATCCATTTATTGTTCGTGGTTCTTTGTGCCGTTTGCTGCTGTGGCTGAATCATTTGGAGATTGATTCGGAGCCGGTTGAATCCGGAGATCGGGCGTGAAGTCCGTGGTGCATCTATTGGATCTTGAAGAAGCTCGGGGAGCATCGGAGATTGGCGAGAATAGGTAAAAACTTGGGTACGGATTTTACTATTTCGCAATCTGTACTTCTTTTTGATTAATAGAATAAAGCAGTAGTATTAGGCCGTGGTTTTGGCTTAGGGTTATTTAGGACCCTAAGTTTTTCCACGTAAATCGTGCGTATTCTGTCTCAATTTTTATTCTACTGCACTACTTGTTTTTTGGTTTGGATTAATCGAGATAATCAATCCGTTCATCTTTATTAATGTTTAAATCTGAAAATTGGTATATTTTTATTAAAACTCCTATTCACCCCCCTCTAGGAGTAAATTAAACGCTTCCGCATAATTTCAATTTTGATCAAAAAGATTTGTGACATTAACCATAAAGAGACATAACATGTTATCACAAAAAAGAAGAGCTGTAACATTTTGAACTGAAAAGAGGCATAATGTACTCTTCCTCATAACGAGGTCAAACATAACACCACAAAGAGGTGAAACATTGTACCGCAATCAACGTAACACATATATCGGTTTATACGGTCCATAGGTCTAAGTGGTGTCACGCCCCAAGACAGGACACGACCCAAGACATAGTATGGCTAGCTTAAGTCATGGTGTGTCGCCTCACGACATCCCCACTTCCCATGGTTTATGCAATTTGATGTTTGAGTTCAATACACCATCTGTCCTAAAACCTATTAGTGTTGAGGAAAGTTTCTATTAAGTTTTTTTTTTATTTTTTATTGTCATTTGACATCGTACTCGTAAATCTGTTTTTGAAAGAGCCGCAGGGAGTGACAATGTGTAACCAAATTCATGGGACACTCTGGACTCAACAATGACTTTCTGGCTCTGATACCACTTGTCAGACCGTTTTTCCACTATTTCTCCCAAAACCAATTAGTGTTATAGAGGATTTCAATTGAAGTCTTTTTTATAACATTCGACATCATACACGCAAGTCTATGTTTAGAGAGGTCGCAGAGGAATAGGTCTTAGTCCGTCTATTAACAACGATGATCATAAATTAGACATCCATCAGAAGAGTAGCTTGGAGATGAAAAAAACAAGTCGTGATCTTAATTTCAAGATTAGTTTTATATTTTTATTATCAAAAATTCTAACTGCAGAGACGATTCGCAGAGAACCATGCAGAGAAAAATGCGTTTGGCCCTATTTCGGGTCCTGAAAAAATCTCGAAAAATATCCATAAAAATCAGCTCCCGTTGATATCGGTAAATATTACTTTTGGATTCGTATGGACGAAACTGCTCAGTTCGCCCCTCAAATCCAAAAGTAATACTTACCGATATCCGCGGGAGTTAATTTTTTACAGGACCCTATAAAATAATATTTAAAAATTTATGAATATTTTTTAAGATTTTTTCGAAACCCGAAATAGGACCAAACACGTTTTTTTCTATGTAAATCTCTGCAAATTGTGTCTGCCGATAGTAAACCTCTTTTATTATGGTCTTTATAGGACAACGTGTGAAAGACACATTTAAAAAGTGCCAACTGGAGCACAACCTACTATACGATGAATAAGTGGACTTTTAATTTCCACGAATATCGGAGACTTGGAGTTGACTCCAGCTAGAGGCCGTTCCGGTTTCTTAAAAAAGGAAGTTTTAGAAAAGGAAGGTAATCTCAAGTTCAAAAATTATGCGTTTACACAAATAATTTTTCTATCAATATAGATCTTGTTTGATAGATCTCATTGAGATCTTTTAAACGGTAAAAAAAAAATCACAAAATTATTTTTCATTTTCATTATATTTGAGTTTGAAATTTGAAAAAAAAGTACTTTTTCAAAAAGAAGGTAAAGTGGAACACCATCTAAGTGCTTCTCCAAATAGAAAGTTGATTTTTAGTTCCAGCTTAATTTCAAAAGCACCCTCTTAACTATCACATTTTTTCAACATTACCCCCAATTATCAAAACCAAGTAACATCACCCCCTTGGTCCAAATCTTTTAGCAAATATTAACGTTTTGGACAAAAATTGATAATTTGGGTAGGAAATGAAATTCTAAACCTAAAGGTTTTGGATTTGGATTCTAATCATTATCGTATTTTCCTCCAATTATTATTCTCATTTTCTCTCTCTATCTCTCTCCAATTATTACCATTTTTTTCAATAATTACTCTATTTCTCTCTACACTTATTACCCACAAATCCAAAATCTCAAAACGAACGGGGTCAAAATGCCTTTCACATTGGTCGGAGAATTAGCCCCTTGGGGTAGCATTTAATTATGCCCCTTACCTAAACCCATTTGATCTCCTCTCCCTCTTTACCCAATCCTACCCTTCTCCTTTAACTCCACCACAAGATCTGCCATTCCATCCATTCTCTTCCATTTCTGTCATCTCCTCTCCTCGGCCTCCACGTACCCAGTTCTTCTTTCTCTCATCTCCTTTCCTTTCCTATACTCTACACAGTTCCCATATCTCCTTTCCTCTACTTCACACAGCACACACATCTTCAACCTGAACCCAAAAATTTGAATTCCTCACATACACTTTGAGCATTAGCTCTAGTTATTATACCAACAACTACTCACAGCACAACGAAGATGAAAGATGCGGATGTGGATGGGAGGTAGTGATGAGAACATCATTGATTGTGAAAATTTTTGGAAGAAGGTTCCTTGATGGTATCTGTGACTCCCCATGTAAACTACTGGTCCAATGCCGCAATTTTGATCCATAAGCCATACCACATGTCCTAAAATTCTTAAGCCAAAGATACTAATAGTAGCCAACAAGATTTGTTATAATGCCCAAAATCATTCATGTAGACTTCCGATGGGACGGGGTGTTACAATCTCCCCACCTTTATAGCCTCGCGCCCTCACGAGGGATTGAGCCTTAAGATCACCAAACCAACAACCAAATCAAACCAAAGTCCAAGGCCCACATGATCATGTACATGGATTGCTCTGATACAATTTTTGTGATGCTCATATAGACCACTGGCCCAATACCTTAATTTTGTCCCACAAGCCACGCTACATGGCCAAAATGTTTAAGTCTAAAGTATTAGTAGTAGCACACAAAATTTGTTATTTGTCCAAGATCGTCCATGTAGACTTTTGATACAGGACTAGGTATTATAATATCAACTACAAGGTTCCTTAGTTTCGAATGACGGAGAACCTGAACGGTTTCGAGCGACAAGATAATTTTGACGAGGATTAGGGTTTAATGATCCATAAAATATTTTGTATTTTTTTAGATTAGACGTGTTAATTTTTGTTGTAATCATCAATTTTAAAAAAATAATGGCAATTTTTTAAAAGTATTTTTTAGCTCTTTTTTTTCCCCAATATTATATAGTTAGTGTGGGTTAATAGAATGTTAATCAACGGGGCTTAGAGGCTATCCATAGCCTTGAAACCCTAAAGCCCGCTCTTCGTGGGGCTCGAACACTGGCCTCCACAAAGGGGGGACAAGAATCTACCATTAGTGTTAGTTGGTAGTTCTAGTATTTTTAGCTTCACAGGGCTCGATTGTGCACAGGCACAAATATCGGCATGACACCACACCACACGAATTGTGGTGGGCCATGGGCTGTGGCTGGGCTGGGCTGAGGATATTCTTAAAAAGCACGGCACGATACGGCACTGTTAGTAAATGGGCTCGGCACCGGCACCGGCACCGCATGAAGCATGCGTGAGACACGAGAATAAATGGGCTGGGTTGGTACGGCATGACCCATTCGACACCTCTACTTTACGCTGCCATGTGCACGTGCGGAAATAAAGACGCGGCCTTGTTGCACATGTCAAAAAAGGACATGCGACCGTTGGATAAAATGAGGCTTATTTACCTTTAAGGTCCCCAAAGTATTAGCGAACTGCTGATTTCGTCCCCAATGTACATATTTAACCAATTTCGTCCCTAATGTTTATAATGTGTGTTTAAATGGTCCCTAACCTTAACGCCGTTTAATCTTTCTATCAAAAGGAGGGGCATTCTTGGTACTTTAGGTTGGCCGGTCGCATGTTTAACTTTTCCTCCTCGGTCAAAACATCTCCACCCTTCACAAGAATATACACAGGCAGACGCAGATGAACTCCATTAAAATCAACTATGGGCTACAAGAAATTACCAAAACCCTTACAACGAAAACCACCACGTAACCTTCTCATTGCCGCCGCGATTTCTCTCACCCTCCTCCCTAATCCTCTCTCTCATCCACGAGTCCACCACCGAGCCACCCGATTCCCCCGCCGAGTACCTCACCGCCGTCTTCTCCGTCACCGCCTAATTGCAATTCAAAAAATAGCCTTAAAACAAAAACAAATGGGATACTAGTTGGCGAAATCCTCATGCAAGAGCTCGAAGCCGCCGGCGCCCCAATCAGCCCACTCGAAATGACACCACGCCATGAAAAAGCCCCTGCGAATTCCTCACCATGCCTTGTACGGTGCAGATTAAAACCCGACCGTGACACCAATCAACAAAATATTAACCTTTCCAACGATCCACACCACTGCGAACGACACCAAAAACAGGCCCAAAATCATGACCCAATCGTCCACGTGGCGGGCCTACGTGACTAGGTTCGAATGCTTTGGATGGATGAGTCTAAGAGACAACCCAAAAAATCAATGACTAGGTTCTTACATGGGGATTTTGAAGCTGCTGTTTCGAACTCACAGGTCAAGTGGGTGTTTTGTGGTTGATGTCAATATTTCGGTGGATTTTTTTTTTTTAAACGACTGATGGATCTGTTATAAAAGATGTCTCCTCTAGAGACTTGAAACGTGTGAGAGATTTTACTGTTGCGATTATGTAGTACTTCAGTCCTTGGCTTGGTAGAATTGATGATGTTACAAGAGGAGGCACACTGCCGAAGATGGGGATGGTGGTGAAGGGTTAGGATCAAGGTTTTGGGTCTGAAGAAGATGATGATATGTGAAATACCAAGAATGCCCCGCTTTTTGACAGAAAGATTAAATAGTGTTAGGGCTAGGGACCATTTAGACACACATTATAAACATTGGGGACGAAATTGGTTAAATGTATACATTTGGGACGAAATTGGCAATTCGCAAATACTTTGAGGACCAAAAAGATAAATAAGCCGATAAAAGGATTGGCCACGTGGGAATGAAGTCAGAATCAAGCCACGGTCGTGCATTTTTCCTGAGGATTTTAGGGCGAGGCTTGGTGGCTAGGGTTTTCTCTGTTATTTATTGCTGCGTGAGTTTCTCGAAAATGTGGGACGCATTGCTTGATTGGGATTTTCCATATTCAGATTTCGATTCAGATTCAGATTCAATTTCATGCGACGATGAGTTTGGCCTCGTCAGGTTGTTTGGGGACCAAAAACCATACGTGGAGTTGCCTCCTTCGGGATCGCCAAGGGCTTATTCGTGGAGTGATGATGATAGTGGTTGTGACGATGACCATACCGTACCAGTTGAGAAGAGCGATGTAAGTAATTAGCAAAACAAAACTTCACAAAGCGGCCCCTGATAATACTCTTCATCGATCCCCATTTTGTTTTCCGTTGTTTTCAGGGGTTTGATGTATGCAATACCTATCGGATGGACATAAGCAAAAAGACCAGATGCTTGGATTACGACATGTTCTCGCGGGTTGCGGTGGAGGAATACAACCGTCGATTCCAGGTCTTTGTTTCTGTTTTGCATTGTGCTTTGTTCCTGTCTTCCAGTTTGCTTTTGTTCCTGTTTAATTTCCAGTTTGCTTTCGTTCCTGTTTAATTTCCAGTTTGCTTTCGTTCCTGTTTTATGGATTACCCTGACTGTTTAAGGCATAAAACTTTGGAAAAAGAGTAAATTACAGTAAACCCCCCTCAACTAACCTATATTTTCACTCAACCCCCTCCGACTACAAAACCCAACAGTGTGCACCCTCTAACTATCCAAAATTGACACTTAACACCCTTTTGTTAGGTCTCCATAGGAAAAATGCACCGACGGCCGTCTCCGGCCACCGGGCGGCCGATCCGAGCCGTCCAAAAATTTAAAAAAAAAAAACCGAGTGGGCTAGCGTGGGAATCAACGGCATCCGACGTGCGTAGGTGCTCGATCCAAACACCCCAAGAATTTAAATGGGGTGTTTATCGGGGCACATTTTGGGCCCACTTTAGCCATGCAAAGTATCAGTTGATCGGTTATCGGAAAAGCACATGATCAGACCACATTCAAGTTACAAAAAATAGAATATGAGATAAAATTTTCAATTTCTTGATTTCATTGAATTTTAAAACATCTATAAAAATATATGCGGGGAAGTTAAGAAGCACAGACACTGCTACTGGCCTCACGTATTTGTGTCCAACAAGCGTCGGTCACAGACATGATATGACACTCTTTGGACATGCATTGGACATGCCTAAATACTTGTCTAATGATTTTGATGTATTTATTTTAGGTAGACACATCGTGGATACTCTAGGACATTTTGACAACACTTTTGGATTTTGGAACATAAGGACACCTAAAAATGTCTCCGACGTTTTTGTTAAATCGTAATATACCTCTATAATAAAAATGCACTTCACATTTGATGTGTCCCAGACGTGTTCAAGTCCTAATTTTCAAAGAAATGACTTGTACGCGTGTCTGTGTTGAGTCCATATCCTGTATCCGTGTCCGTGTTGCATAGCTCGGAAGTATCAAATGATCGTCCAAATTATGATAGAACAAATGCAGTATAATTATGCGATGGGTTATGGATTTCAAAGATAAATCTTGGTTTCAATCTATGCGCATTAAGCTAAAGCTATAATAAACTTCTCACAACTCAGATGGTCTCAAGGGTGCTTCCTCTTTTTAATCTTTTATTACTTGATTAATATAATTATCCATTTATCATTACTTAAAAATAGTTGTAGATATCTTTTCAGAGCACTTTCAATGGTTTATGCGAAGATAGCAATGCTAGTGCTTTCTTTAAGCATTCTAAGCTTAGTTGCAGGGAGTTCCTAAAGTAGTGCCGCTCCCATCTTGGAAGTCCGCTTTTGCGCTACCAACTAAGGAGATTAACGGGGGCTCGCTCTGGGCTCCCATTGATATGGGAGCTTGATCCTTATGAAGATGAGAGCTTTTGTATAGAAAAACAAGGATTTTTCACTTGGCTTTATCAATTGGTCTTTGATGAACTCATATATTTAGCATAAGTCATGGTATCTCGAAAAGAAAATCATATATTGTACCATTAGCCCATTTGTTACACTTATGAAGGACTTGGCCCATATTTTTACTTTTTAAAGTGATTACTCTATGCTACATTATTTTCATAATATATGTACACGCTCCTGAGCTTCTATATTCCCTCCCTCCCCCGCTCCCACACCGGCTTCGTGCAACTAAGATTCTAAGCGTGTTTTGGCAGTGCTACTCCAATTGTGTCCCATGCCATTTTGTGAAATATATATCTATGTATAAAAGGGGGAAAAAAACACGACCGGGGGAGCTTCTAGCTTCGTCATCGGTTGGGCTCAAACCATGTTGTCAATTCGATGAATAGTAATAGTGACCTCACGATGACATCTTGTGCTGTTCAGGGCGCAAATAGTGAGCTGGAGTTTGTGAAGGTTTTGATGGCACTGTCTCATCCATGCAATCTCATCGTGTTATATTGAACCTTTGAGGCCAAGGATTTTGCCGATGGAGGGACAATTAAGATCAATCAAGCTGTGGTGTGGTGGACGGTAGGTGACGTGAAGGTGGAATCCTTCAGGCTTAAACCTCCCGAGGATGAACAAGGTAAATCAGATCCCATCCTTCAAAACCTTCTTCCAGTAATTTGCTGATAATAATAACCACCATTAATACATATGGGATGGTATGTTCTCTTAGGAATTATATCTTTTATTCTTTTTTGCTTTGTTTGTTTCGTGGACACAATATAGACTGCTATTTCATTTATTTGTGTAGGCGTTGAGAAGTAATTTCGACCAAGTATCTACAATTTTAATTTTTCTTCCCTTCTTTTTTCATTTCAGAAGGTTCAGGCAATCGTGGGAATGAATGGTTTTGGAAAGGTCACTAATGGTTAGTATACTTGTATCATCGCATGGAAGTACGTACGATATGTAAGTTATTGGACAGATAATGACGTTTTTGAAAAATTAATTATGTCAATGGTCGTATTTATGGCCTGTTATGCTGTTGGTGTATTGATGCTGTACAAGAGCTGAAGCAATTCTCTATGATTGTGATTTAGCACACACCAGACTCTTATAATAATTGATTTAACTAGTCAAGAGCAACAACAAATAAGCTTCATTATCTAAGTACTTGATTATTTGAGCTCATGAATTGCATTCAACAGTAGCACGTACATTGCATGAACGTTTTAAAGTTGGTTTTCTTTTTTAGTTTACCTTCATTTAAAGTGATGTTTTTACGATTTTATTGAACAGTTTTGTTTCTTCTCTCCTCTTCACCTCTTCTCTCTCTTTCCCCCTCTCTTCCTCCCGTTTCCTGATCTGCTCGTTTTCTCTGTTATCTCAAAACTCAATCGGTGACTGTAACAAGGCGGCGGTGTGGGTGGTCGTGCCAAGTTATGGATCTTGACGGCTGGAGCTTCTCCTGGTCACTTTTGGGCGCCAAGTTTGCGATTTTCCTGATGACCGTTTCAGGGGATTTCGGGCAGTGACGGGGTTAGCTGTGGTAAGGTTTCTCGATCCTTTGTCTCTCTCCCTCTCCTCTCCTGTTATTTCTGACCCCAGATCCTTTTTCATTCGATTTTTTTCTCTCTGCTGCCTCTCACCTCATTGGCCTCTTTTCTCGACTCTCTTCTTTTTTCTTACTCGAACTCCGGTCAGTTTACCTGCTAGGGTGCCCATTTTTTGCCCAACAGCAAGGTGTTTCGGGTGGCATAGGCGGCTTGGCTCCTATCGCAGGCTTTGTTGGGTTTCTTGGGGTTTTATCTAACGGCTAGGGTGAGCAACTGCGACAACGTCTATTTGTTTTGTGCGCTGGGAAGCTCTTCTGTTGGGATGGCTCGTGGCAGCCGGGTGGTGGACGGATGGTTTGCTCCGTGTTTTGGTGGCTGTCAAAGATTATGGTTTGTTTTGGATTTTCTTCGAATGGGCGCAGCCCATTTTGTTGGGTTAGGTTTTTTCTTTCTGAGTTCCCTTAAAAAATTACGCATTCAAATATAGGTAAGCACTTGATTGATTTTCGTCCTGTGACTTTTGACTGCCACTGCTTTGGATTTTTTTTTTCGATTGGCAAAAGTAACATTTGATTAAAGGGAGAGGGGATTCCAACGAGAGTTGAAAGTTCATCCAAATGGGATAAAGCATCACTCTTATAGGTACAAAGCCCATTACACCTGATTGTCAAAAAGCCCAAATCTTACACTTAAAACCCATAACACCTGAATCTGCTTTCGTTTCGAATCTGATCTGGTAGAAATCCAATCCCAGATCGACTGGGTCAAAAGCCCCTTTCAAGTCCCAGAAACGCGTGATTTTTTCCATAAGGAATTTCCCAAGTTAGAAATCGGATCTGCCTTCCACAACGAACATGGAG
The DNA here is from genome assembly GCA_019656275.1 of Rhododendron kiyosumense. Classification (NCBI taxonomy): domain Eukaryota; kingdom Viridiplantae; phylum Streptophyta; class Magnoliopsida; order Ericales; family Ericaceae; genus Rhododendron; species Rhododendron kiyosumense. The sequence continues at coordinate 5,808 of BPLS01010832.1, read as the reverse complement.
GCAGCAAGCTCTGTGCTGCTGAGCTTTTCGAAACCCCAGTTGGTTTTGAATACATCTAAACCCTCTTCGTCTCCATTCGGGAAATTCCCATTTGTTGGTTTCCTCCCTTGGAGTTTTCGCCCATTCGGGAAATGCACATTCGTCTAAACCATCGTCGCCTTCTTAGGCCTTCGACAGAATTTCTCCCCAAAATTGACAAGACTGGGAGGTTTTGCAGCCCCCATGCCGCCAGAGAGCTCGCTCTGTGTATACACATCTCTCGCGCGCGCACTCTCTCTCTCTCTCTCTCCATTGGAATTATCTACTTTTCCACTAACCTAGTTCTCTATCTATGATATTTGAGGGCTAGAAACGAAAATTAAAAAATGTTCCCTTCTTGTGTTTGGTTGGAAGAGAAAGAGAGAAGAAAATAATAATTTTTAATTTTGTGAATAGTAAATTTTTTCTCCCACTTTCCTCTCATTTCCCTCCTATTTTCTTTTCTTTTCCTTTCTCCCATTTTCCCTAATTTTTAAACAGAGGTCAATCCTTTATGTGGCCTGTGTAGAGGGTTGCGACCCGGTTCATCTATTTGAGAAGCGAATGAATTTCTAAAGAGGTTTGTTTAGAAAATTCAGGGACGAAAATCGTTTAAACTCTTACCGACATTCAAATGAGTTTATTTTTCGAAAGGACTCTTAAAAATGTGTTTTAAAAATGGAATGACATCATTACCAACAAAATGTTTTAATTTGGAGCGCCTCAATTTTTTATTTGACGTGTGAAAGACCCATACTAAAAAATTGTTCTGGACTGGCACTTGGGTATACTAATACTACTATACCTAATAGAAAGTTGACTTCTAGTTCCCTATTCTAACATAACCAGATCAAGAGCTAGCATTTTGACAAGAATCCTAAAAAAAAAATGCTTGAAAATTTGAAATATCAAGCAAGAAGTATGAATTCCAGCAGATTCTTTTAACTTGTCTATGAATATATAAACCAGATTATCTCGAAAGAAAATAAAGTATAATATAGTTCGACAGTATACCATTCTGGATCTGAGAGAGACTGACTAGTGGGTTCTAGATGTGCATACGTGCATATAAAATTTTGAGCTACAAGCCTATACATATAGGAATAGGAGTTTTATAAATGGAAAATGTTCAGAAGTCGTAGAACTTCTACGTATTTTATAATGTCTAGGTGCCTGAGTCCCTCCCTGTACCTAGTCAATAATCTCAAGTTAGAAAACTCCTGCACTGCATATGCATATATACCCACAAACCAGAACTAAGTCAGAGAGATGAGGAGCTCCGATCCTCTACTACTGTGGGATATAATCAAATGACTTCTTCCACGACGAAGAATCGAGCTTTTGATTTCACAATACTGTCGCTCTTGCTCCTCGGTGTACTTTTCATCTTCATCGCTACTCCCTCCGGTCTGAAGCCTCTCCTTTCAAACCCTAGACCCCAATGCAATTGCTCAACCATGGTTAGCATCTTTCTTTCCTTTCCTTTCTTGGTCCCCCTTTGCCTTTTAGTTCCAACGGGTGTCACTGGGTGGCTCCAATTAATAGTTTTTTCCCTGGTGGGGAGAGTCAAATTTGTAAGCTCGAGGAATAGATCGCTTAAAAGTGTGCTTTCAGTCGACCAAGTTCTTGGAATCAATAAGCATTTTTTTTTTTACCATATACAACAACATACTGGTACCTATTATCATAACGATTTTCATACGCGTTCGTTTTCAACTTTTTATCAGTTATTTCAGATGTGAAGCTTTTAGGTGAATGTATATGGTTTAATCAATATTTTACAGCTCTTAGTTGTTTTTCTTAATGCAGTAACCCATTATTGTCAACTATGTACTGTATTTTTTTGATTGGCAAAAATAATATTTTATTAATATTATCAACTATTAACCAATATAAATTTGAGAATTAATAAATACTAACGAGATTCAAATATCATGTACCACTGCTCAGAAGATATATCAATTATAGATAGTTGTACGTTATTACCCCAAATGTGGCCGCGTTATTGAGACAAACTACTTACTTTTTCTACAGTATAAAATGGTTGTTTACCAAGATGAACTTGATGAGGTTTTAGCCGAAACATCAACGGAAAATAAGACTGTAATTATCGCTGTGGTAAACAAAGCCTATGTGGAAGGGGACAAGTCAATGCTTGATCTATTCTTGGACGGATTCTGGATCGGCGACGATACTCAGGGGTTAGTAAATCACATTTTAATTGTGGCCACTGATCCAGTATCCTACAACCGGTGCAAGTTTCTTCGGCTTCATTGCTACAAGCTCGAAACAAAGGGTGTAGATTTTGCTGGGGAGCAGACGTTCATGTCTGAAGATTATGTCAAGATGATGTGGAGGCGGACTTTGTTCCTTGGGGATGTTCTCAAGCGTGGCTACAACTTCATCTTTACGGTACGTTTGTTTGGTTACATGGAAACTCAGACTTTGTTTAGACACATTCATGAGAATATACAATAGCATGTATATAAGGCCAGGGAGAGAGGAAAGGCTAGGAAAGCAAACGAAGAGGTGCGATTACAGATCTCTCACTTGTCGAGGTTCGATTCTGTTCGATCCCTTGACCTCCCAAGTGGGAGAACCTATGAAAACGGCCTGTCCTAGAAAGGACCATGAATCCCTTGACCTCCCAAGTGGGAGAACCTATGAAAATGGCCTGTAGGACCATGAAGCAAACGCTTTCGGTTCCCAAATTTTTTTCCCAAAGGAGGCCCTAAAATTTTAGTGTTACCCCTTGTGAGTGTGTCAAAAAAATTGTTGCGGTTTGGCCTACATTAGGTTAGACGACATTATTTGATTCGTGACTGAGATAAGTTATAAAGCATTCACTTACCAATAATACAATGTGACATATATATGCATGTTGTCTAACTTACTGAATAACACATTGTGCTACTTAACTCTTTTTTATGTACGCATTTTTGGCACTTATCGTTATGAATAGTGGACAATTTTTATTTTTATTTTTTGATCGGCAATAGTGGACAATTTTTGATACGGAAGAAGTATTTATTTGTTTTTTAAACACCTAATATATATGTAAACTTGATCAATTATTTCACTAAATGCAGGACACCGATATATTATGGCTTAGGAACCCATTTTCCGTTATGAGCGCAAACGAAACGTTTGACTTTCAAATGGCTTGCGATTCTTACCAAGGGAAGGAATCCTTTTCAATCAACAACGGTTTTTCCATTGTCAGATCAAACAACAAGACAATTTCATTGTATGATATTTGGTACTCGAAAAGAAAAGAATACGTCGGAAGGAATGAGCAGCATGTTCTTGTGCTGCTCATGCAAAATGGTTTGTTTCAAGACTTAGGACTCAATGTTAGGTTTTTGGACACAATTTATTTTAGTGGCTTTTGTGAAAATAGTAGAGATGTTGGGCTTGTGGTGACTGTTCATGCTAATTGTTGTACTACTATAAGGGCCAAGTTAGCTGACCTAACGGCTGTGATCCATGACTGGAAGAGGGCTAAAAAGTTATCTGCCAATGAGATGTCGACATTTAAATGGTCAGAGCACAAAGCTTGTACAAATTCCAGAAACAATTGAGAATTATTCAAAAGTTTCCAGTATGGTCTTAGGATTTCATTTATATTATCTACTAACTCACTGATTTATGTGTTTTCATTTATTTTTCTTGATCTGACTGATTCAGTGCATAATTGTAAAGCAAAACCAAGTTCTTTTGAACTTTTGAACATATAGTATAGCAGCCCTTGCCTGACAAATAGGATCCATCGAGCATCCAAATATATATAACTTGTACGTTTAAATGGTTACTAGTTAACATAAATTTTTTTTTTTATACAGAATTTCAGGTTGACATAATTTTTATTTTTTATTTTTACAAAGAAAAAAGATCTACAGAGGAAACAACGGTTCAAATCACTAATAAGTAATAGTCAAAATTAGCATCATAGCCCTCTCCAACCTTACGTAATTTTTTTTAGGTAATTCTGAAATTCAATAAACTTAACCAACAGAGTTCTTACCCCGCATAAGCATCAAGTAGCTAAACATAGAAAACAAGAAGACAAAGCCTTCAAGGCAAAAAAACTTAATCCTGCACAAACCCAGCTCCCAAAATATCCTCTCAGATAAGGGGCCTTGTAGCTGCGGGAATGTCATAAGTTATAACTAAACTCTCCTCTTGTTCTGCTCCAATTCTGGATAAGCTATCAGCTAGCGCTCGCTTTGATTTGCAAATCTGGGAATGTGAGAGATTGCTGTTCCCATTTGGCCGTTGTGCTCATGAGTGCTTTTGAATCCTCAATAAGGCCGGCCAGCATTGTTATGAGCAATGGCTATAGCACCACGTAGAAGAGTCTCACTGCTAAGAGAGCCCAGCCCGTTTCACATGAGTGATGCCTTTTTTCCAGGATGAGCATAAGTCCTTTGTAAATGGCCCAGAGTTCAGCTTCAAAGATGGAGATTGACTGCTACACTTTCCATAGAATCCATGCTAGCTCCCACGCTATCTCTGAACACTCCCCCAATTCCTGCTTTGGGCTCCACGTCATAGTCATACCTGCTGCATCCATTAGTATTGACTCTATTGAGCTTCACGTTCAAGTAATAGTCAAATTAATCCTATATGGATTTGAAGGCAACCATTTTGCTGCAAAATTGCTATCAAGTGTGTCATTATGTAAAACTGGCCTTTTGGATTACCGAAAACAACATTTTGGATTTTACTTTTACATCATGAGATCAAAAATTTGACAACGTGGTTGGAGGAAAAATGTTTAAGGGTGTCAAATTATCACATCAGCATTTAAAAAAACTGACATCTTCAAATTTTAATCAAAGGTTGGAGATGCTCTAGTCCCCTTCTAAATAGTACTAATAGGAGAAATTAAATTACTCTTTAAGTTTTGACAAGCTATGAACTGTGTACCCTTTCTACCCTTTGGCTGTTGAGAACCTTGTTTTATTGTTTTTCCTTCAGCATCTCGCTGAATTTTTCCCTGTTCTGTACTGTACTCTGCTTAGCCCAGTTTTCGGTTAAGTTTCTCCTCGATGTACCCTTTGTCGAGTTTAATCAATAATTTTGTTGTCGATAAAAAAAAATAGTAATAGGAGAAATTAAGGAGGGATTTTACAGGATCTAAGTCCATTTTATTTCCGTTCAAACAAAAAAAAAGTCCTTTTTATTTGGTCAGGGAGGTTAATTCCTCTTTATTCTACTAATTGACAACCTCCCTCGTTCGAACCATTCATTGAATTATCATGCCCAGAGTAGTCCATTACGTCAACATGATCTGCAGATTACTGGACTTTCCCCTACGCGAAAGTTTTGTTCATCTTAATGTCAGTCCACAGTGAACCAATGTGATCGAGGTCCAAACTGGTAGCCGGTAGTGCGCCCTACAAGAAAAAAATTGCACAATTTTCGTCAGCTTCGGGGGAAATTACGTACCGAAATTCCAATCATTGACATCTACGATCAAGAATTGAGCTTTGGCTTTCAAAATGAATTTCAAAATCTTGTCTCTCTTGTTCGTCAGTCTACTTTACGTCTTCATCTCCTCTCCCTGCCGGCTCAACCCTCTCTTTTTGCTCCCATAAGTCCAAAACCTAAAAGAAGGTAAGCTTCTCTATTTTTTTTGGTTGGGATCGGCAAAAGGAGGAACTATTAACTCGATAAACACTTAGCACAACGAGAAAATGTTGGAAGTCCAAAAGGCATGAACTTATCCCAACTATGTTGCCCCTGACCCCAAAACCACTCATGTGCGAGGCTAACAAGTGACAACCA